>JANRMT010062797.1:36796178-36844550 GCA_026402145.1 Polypterus bichir lapradei
TATATATATACACACATACATACATACATACATACATACACACACACGTATTTTTAATGTGTTTTTTTTTTTTTGAAAAAAAGAAAATAACATTGGCTAAAATCAAGCTGTAAAAAAAAAAAAAAAAATCAGAGAGTTAAAAAATAAAACAGCAACACAAAAGACAAAACCTAACAATTTAAACTGAGCAGAATATGAGGGCTTCTACTACTCCCTAAATGTGTGAGTTATATTTTTATGATAAATTATTTTATCTCCAATTACGTAATTTCTATTATTACGTTGCGAACTACCTGCTTGTATATTTCTTATTAGCTTTCTCTCTACCTTCATAGTAATGTCATGATTTCAAAATAAGTTAATGTCAATGTCAATTTATTTATATAGCACATTTAAAACAACATAGGAATGCTGTGGTCAAAGTGCTTTACAATAATAGAATAAAAGAAAACATACAAATAACATAAATAGAAATAAAATATTTGAACATAAATAAAATAAATAAAGTAATGTTACATAATCACAATGAGGAAACCATCAGTATTACTGAAGGTCATGGAATGCAAGAGAATAGAAATGAGTCTTTAATCTCATTTTAAACAGTTTATTTGTAGACAACTCCTTTATGTAATGAAGTAAAGAGTTCCACAGGCAAGAAGCAGCAGCTGCAGACACTCTGTCCCGCTTAGTTTTACACTTAGTACGAGGGACAACAGGAGACAACTGACCAGAAGATCTAAGCACTCTAGATGGCTTGTGTAAAGCACACAATTTGGATAAATAGGCAGGCGCAAACCCATGTAAAGATTTAAAACCTAGCAACAAGATTTTAAAATCAATTCAAAAACTGACAGGCAGCCAGTGTAAAGAAGCTAATATTGGAGAAACAGAATCATACTTTCTTGCCCCAACCAGGAAGCAAGCGGCAGCATTCTGGACCAACTGTAACCTGCATATCAGGGATTTGCTAATCCCAGAATACATCGAGTTGCAGTAATCAAGGTGAGAAAAGATAAAAGCATGAGTAGCTTTCTCAAGATCCTTAGAAGATAAAAAAGGCATGATCTTACCCAAGAGACAAAGCTGGAAAAAGCAACTCTTGACTACAGAATTAATCTGTTTCTCAAAAGATAGGTTACTTTCAAAGATAACACCAAGACTGCGGAGAAAGAGCCGAGTTGTTCACTTTCTTTTATTATCAAGAGAATAAATTCTGATGGTAGAGCCTGTCATTTCCTGTAAGTGCATGATTTGGAGATCTCACTTATTAACTTTGACTCCTTTTTGGTCTCCAATTTATTTTTTATGGGAGAGATATGAAATAACTGTCCTCTTAAAATGCCTTCAAACTTTCCCATAATATTATGCAGAAATCTCTGAAGATGTGTTAGTCTCTAAAAGTTAATCGATTTGTTTGGAGATGCATTCTATAAAGTTCACATCTGCTAATGACTGGGAATTAAGACACCAGCTATGAAATAAGTGTGTAGGGCATATTGATTCAAGCTCCAAGATCAGAGGTGCATGATTGGAGATACCAATAGTATCATACTTACCAGATCTGATAGTGGGGAATAAATTATTATAGAAATAATCAATTCTTGAGTAACTATGATGTACTGGTGAAAAGAAGGAATATTCTCTTGAATTTGGATTTAAGAATATCCATGGGTCTGATAAGTTATGGATTCATTACAAACTGTGTGATTATCTTTGCTGTATTAGATATTATCGTCACTGTAGTTGATAACAATTTAAGACAATTGAGACAATTTAAATTTCAGGCCATTATAATTTTGTTTGTGCTGACAATGGAAACTGATGTGAAAATATTTTGGATACAATTTATCATCATCCACATTAAGTGCATAGATATTTATCAAAGTTACTTTAGATTTGAATAAATTACCCATCACCATTGCACAGCAAACTTCAGGATCAGATACTATGTCTGATGCTATAAATGAGATATGACTTATGTATTAAGAATACCACACCTCTAATAATAATATAAGAACAAAAAACAAGGAGTCTTTACCATGCTCAAGACACTTCTAACCTACTAATTAAGGACAACAAAAAAAGACATTCAATAAGAAATAGTGTTTGGTTGCTTAATCCTATTTAGTTTAAAATATGACTGCTTTTGTATTGAATCTAAGTACAAAAGAAAACTAAAATACAATGCATGAGGTTAGTTATGATTACTGGATGCGCATACACCAGAAACTGGCTTTCTTCCTTTTACATTGTTCTTCTTGCATATGCCAAAAAATTACTTAATTTGAAAGAACCAGGGCAAACTAAATTGGGTAGAATAAAGAAATATACAGTAGTGAAGTAACAGAGAGATAAATTTGAAATTACTACAGTATACTTCAGGCCTGTTCATTTATTTAATTATACAGTACATAAAAAAACTCTAGAGACAGATAACAATGTCCTCAATGGGGTATGCCGTACTTATGTGAAATACCCTAAAAAGAGAAAATGTGGCTCATTAGTTGTGATTTGAAAACTGAAGCTTTAGAGATGACAGAATTCCACAGAAAGTGCATTTAAAACAAAAAAATAAACAAGTATTTTGGACAGAGAGGAGAAGATCAGAAGCAAAAAATGTCAATTGTCATAAAGAATAAAAGCACAGAAACGTATTCTTAGGGCAGCTCTCCCAAACCTTTTCTTTGCCATGCACCTCTAGAAACCATTTGATGTATGCTTTCAGCTCCTACAAAAGTAGTATCACATTTGAAGACAAAGAAGTTTTAATCTTTTGAACCACAAACTGAACCATATACTGTACTGTGCATAAAGAAATAGAAATTAAAAAAAAGCTTTTAAATCAATGCCTAAAATTAAAAAATATGCATTTAAATATTTATAAATTGAAATATATAATTTATAATCTAATTTTGTAAAAGTGTCCCCCGTGAAAGCTTTGACATTCGAATGATAATACAGGGTTAGAGTATCCTGCAAAGCATCAAGCACCGTGCAAAAATGACACAGATCAAAGGATTTGGAGGATTGGAGACCACCGTAAAGCAACATGTTCCGGCGCACCACTAAGCAATGAAACACAGTCGATGAGCTCTGTTCCCTGATAACACCTGCACTTCCGTTCAAAAACAGATGAGTCACACAGTTAAACTTGCTGCACTACTGCCATGACCACTATCAGGAAAGATGGGCTGAGTTTAAGAAGCAGGTGCATCCAATTTAGTCCCCCCAAGGTAAAAATGTCAATCAAACCTTAAAATCAGTAATGTTTCATGATCAGGGTTAGCACAGAAATCAATACTAGACCTCACCCTTCTCTATGGATCATTGCAAGGTCCAAATTCCATTCTCCTAAAAAAAGTTATTTACCTTTACAAACACTATAGCTGACAGAAAGGAACCTGCAAGAATGAAAATGTCTGCTGCCCATTCACAGGTGACAATTGCACAGCAATGCCCAAATCTTTTCATATAAAAGAACAAGAGCACTAACTAATAAATGACATAGAAATGATGGCACACTGAAAGACACTGATTAAACCATGATAAAGTCAGAAAACGCACCTCACTCAGTTTTGATGACTCACGATGCAGCTTTTCTCCCCCTGAAATGCCACTTCGCACCATAGGTTGGGGACCCCAGTTTTTAGGTATTTAGCAGAGTCTTGAGAAAGATAAAAATTCATGTAAGGGTGGAGTTACATGCTTCCTACTTTTATAAATAATGTTATTTAATTTAATTTAGAATTAATACTGATTTTTGGGGCTTTTTATCATGAAATGTCTATTTTGTGGGGGTTTGAATCATTATTTATGTATCTGGGCAAAGTTAAACTTTTCTGTTAACATCTAATTATTTAAGCAACACACAGGGACTTGTCACATGATCACTCTCTGCATTTCGATGATGTTAGCAGAGCTCTCACTACAAATATGTCCGCACCACCATGTAGCTTTAACCCTTGGTGGATAAAATACCTCTAAAACAATGTTCTAGCATAGTTAGCTCTATTTCCAGTTAGTCAGTTTCAGTTTTCGGTTAGTCCTTATGTTTTGTCTTGCTACTTCTTATGATCAGAACAGTTTTGACCTGTGCGTGTTTCCATTTGCTATTACGGATAATAAACATTAAAAAATATTAGACAGGTTCACCCTTCAAGGTTAAAGTCACAGAATTCCAAACTTACAGTAGATGAAACCACTGGTCAACAAAAGAAAATGCATTAAGCTGGCAACAAACTGCAAACTTTCTGTGCTATGCAGAAAAAAGGAAAATTCATACTGTTTGGTTTTCAGTATTTCTAAGGTAAAAGTAGTATTAAACACAAGTAATGTAAAGACTCCTAAAAGTAATGTTAGATAGACACCTCCATTTTTTCCCCCAAAAAAGAGTACCAAGTGCACTCTGCTTTTACACAAAATATACAAATGTAACATTTTTCAGCTAGAATATTGTCCACAAGCAGCCAGCAATGTGCCAGTGCACTCTCCTTCTGGTCCACTTACTGTTTTGGGCTAGTAAACAGTATGACAAGGCTCCTGGCCTACCATCAAGGGATCCCTGCAAGGGATTAAGTTGTTAGTATGATTCAATCCCCCACTGGGCAGCTCTGTTTAATCTGAATTGCAGCAGGGAGTCCACTCTCTTCTCACTATAGAGATGAAGGCTTGTCATAAACATCTTTAGAGCTGAAGACAGCTTCTTGTTATCATGGCTTGTCAGCACATAGTGATAGTTGCTGCCACCTCAAACAAACATAGTTCACAGCAGTAAGAGCTCTCAAAACATCAATGAAAACAGAGATACATTCAGCAGTTTATCACAGTAAGCAGCTACCACAGGTTGTATTTGGAGATCTACTGAAGCTAAACAATGACATAATTTGTCTGTTTGACCATGATGCATTACTGCAATAAACTAGAAAACATACCTCAAATCAGTCCTATTTCAGGATCTTCTGTTACTGGCCCTATCTGATAGCCAAAAATACCAATTACTTGAGTAATTTGCAAGAACTGCTTGCTACAGAGACTGGATCTAGTAGTTTCCAGATTTGCACTTTTACACTAAAGATACAGTCATGGGCGGCACGGTGGCGCAGTGCGCAGTTAGGAGACCCGGGTTCACTACTCTGGTTCTCCCTGCGTGGAGTTTGCATGTTCTCCCAGTGTCTGCGTGGGTTTCCTCCGGTTTCCTCCCACAGTCCAAAGACATGCAGGTTAGGTGGATTGGCGATTGTAAATTGGCCCTAGTGTGTGCTTGGTGTATGGGTGTGTTTGTGTGTATCCTGCGGTGGGTTGGCACCCTGCCCGGGATTAGTTCCTGCCTTGTGCCCTGTGTTGGCTGGGATTGGCTCCAGCAGACCCCCCGTGACCCTGTGTTCGGATTCAGCGGGTTGGATAATGGATGGATGGATACAGTCATGGTCGAAATTATCGGCACCCCTGGAATTTTCCCAGAAAATGCACCATTTCTCTCAGAAAATTGTTGCAATTACAAATGTTTTGGTATACACATGTTTATTTCCCTTATGTGCATTGGAACAACACAAAAAAACAGAGAAAAAAAGCCAAAACTGACATTATGTCACACAGAACTCCAAAAATGGGCCGGACAAAATTATTGGCACCCTTTCAAAATTATGGGTAAATCATTTTATTTCAAGCATATGATGCTCATTTGAACTCACCTGTGGCAAGAAACAAGTGCTGGCAATATAGCAATCACACCTGAAGTCAGTTAAAATGGAGAAAAGTTGACTCAACCTTTCTGTTGTGTGTCTGAGTATGCCACACTAAGCATGGAGAACAGAAAGAAGAGCAGAGAATCGTCTGAGGACTTAAGAACAAAAATTGTGGAAAAATACCAACAATCTCAAGGCTACAAGTCCATTTCCAGAAATCTTCATGTTCCTTTGTCCACTGTGTGCAGCATAATCAAGAAGTTCACAACACATGGCACTGTAGCTAATCTCCCTGGACGTGGACAAGAGAGAAAGATTGATAAAAGACTGCAACGAAGCATAGTCCGAATGGTGGATAAACAGTCCCAATCAACTTCAAAACATATTCAAGCTGTTCTGCAGACTCAGGGTGCAACAGTGTCAGCTCAAACTATCCGTCGACATCTGAACAAAATGAAACGCTAAGGCAGGAGAGCCAGGAGGACCCCACTGATGACACAGAAACATAAAAAAGCCAGACTGGAGCTTGCCAGAATGTACATGAGGAAGCCAAAATTCCTCTGGGCGAATGTCTTGTGGACAGATGAGACAAAGGTAGAGCTTTTTGGTAAAGCTCATCATTCTACTGTTTACAGAAAACGGAATGAGGCCTAGGAAGAAAAGAACACAGTACCTACAGTCAAACATGGTGGAGGTTCTAAGATGTTTTGGGGATGTTTTGCTGCCTCTGGCACTGGATGCCTTGACTGTGTGCAAGACATCATGAAACCTGAAGACTACCAAAAGATATTGGGGCGCAATGTAGGGCCCAGCGTCAGAAAGCTGAGTCTGCGTCAGAGGTCATGGGTGTTCCAGCAGGACAATGACCCCAAACATACCTCTAAAAGCACCCAGAAATAGTTGAAGACAAAGCGCTGGAGAGTTCTGAAGTGGCCAGCAATGAACCTGGATCTAAATCCGATTGAACACTTATGGAGAGATCTCAAAATTGCTGTTGGCAGAAGGCGCCCTTCAAATCTGCGAGACCTTGAGCAGTTTGCAAAAGAAGAGTGGTTGGAAATTCCATCTGAGAGGTGTAACAAGCTTGTTGATGGTTATAGGAAGCACTTGATTTCAATTATTTTTTCCAAAGGGCGTGCAACCAAATATTAAGTTGAGAGTGCCAATAATTCTGTCGAGCCCGGTTTTTGAGTTTTGTGTGAAATGATGTCAGATTTGGGTTTTTTTCCTGTTTTTTTGTGTTGTTCCAATGCACATTAAGGAAATAAACATGTGTATACCAAAACATTTGTAATTGCAACAATTTTCTGGGAGAAATGGTGCATTTTCTGGGAAAATTCCAGGGGTGCCAATAATTTCGGCCATGACTGTTTGGCATTGGATAAAAAACTGGAATATGAGAGGGGCATAATAGTATAGATGTAAAACAGAAATTATTATTTTCCAAAGAATTTTTTTAGCATTTTCCACCATCATACTTATTCTATTTACTTAGTTACTTATAGTAGTTACTTAAATTTACATAGTCCATTAAGTTATGAAAGGCATGTAAGCATAACGTTTTTGCTCCTGATTCTACCTAATCTGAAAATGTCATCCAAACTGTATTTTACAGAAAAAAATCGACTGGCTAATTAAGTTTTCTCCACTAGATGACCACAATCCAAGGAAATATCATCATATCAGTAATCTGGCTGTCAATTTAGTCCCCACTTTAAACTCCCTGTGCATCCCTAAACAAGTCACTTAATTGCTCCAACTCTTACAGAAGATCACAACAAAAAGAAGAAAAACCATACCATAGTTGTGTACTTATAAAGCACATTAGGATGACTTTAAAACAAGACGACGATATATAAAATGAAGATTTTTGTTGCAGACTACAAAATATATTTAAAGCATCATTGAACACAAGCCATTCAGAAGAAACTACATTTTATTCACATCTAACCATACAGAAAGAAACAGAACCATCCCAATCCAAGTAGATAAAAGACTATTTGTATTTATTGTGTGAGGTATTACTATTTAAAAAAGAAATGTACTTATTATGGGCAGCACGGTGGCGCAGTGGGTTGCACTGCTGCTTCGCAGTTAGGAGACCCGGGTTAATTTCCCAGGTCCTCCCTGCGTGGAGTATGCATGCTCTGCATGGGTTTCCTCCGGGTACTCCGGTTTCCTCCCACAGTCCAAAGACATGCAGGTTAGGTGTACTGGCGATTCTAAATTGGCCCTAGTATGTGCTTGGTGTGTATGTATGTGTGTGTGTTTGTGTGTGCCCTGCGGTTGGCTGGTGCCCTGCCCGGGGTTTGTTTCCTGCCTTGTGCTCTGTGTTGGCTGGGATTGGCTCCAGCAGACCCCCGTGACCCTGTAGTTAGGATATAGCGGGTTGGAGGATGGATGGATGGATGTACTTATTATAAATTAAAATTAATAATTATAAATTATTTCTAATAACAATATAAACACTTTCAAGCCCATTTAATTAAATTCATAGTCACAGGATGTTAGGGCTTATCTCGTCAGCATCAGTCCTAAAGCGGAAACCAACCCTAAAGGAGGTGCCAGTCTGCCACATTGCCCTCTAATGATACACATATACATTTCTATTGGGTTTAATTTATAATCAGCAATTAATGTAATATACACATCTTTGGAATAGTGGAAAAAATCCAACATAGATATGGTACATGAATACTGGAAACTCCACATAGATAGCCAACCAAGCATAGAATCTGAAATCCTGAACTTCAAATTTGTGAGGTACCAGTGGTAACCACTGTGCTATTACCTTTTTAATAATGATAAAATTAAAACAAGTTTTACTTTGTTGAGTTCCTCAAAATGGCCATCATATAAAAGGAATAAACTCCTAATGTAGATTTCTTTCTCAGTTTTCAGTATTTATAGCATATTCAAGTTAGATGGATAAAATCACAAACATCCTGGCCATTCACAGTCCAGCTGCTTAGCTACTATTGTATGTCACACAATGTGACAAAAATATTCAGTCCAAAATGTCTTTTCAAAGAATTAATCAAGGGTAATTTAAATATATTATTTAATCTCCAATGTGAACAATTAAAAATTAAATTAAGAATAAGTCACTTGAAGCACATACGCAGTGTGGATGGAAGAATCCAAACAATTTACCTGAGCAGCTGTATAAAACTAACCCCCAAACCCACCCTTACTTCTTTACAAATTTGTCTTTAAAGAACTTAAATTAACACTTACAAAATACTTGCCATTTTCTCTCCTTTGGCGCGCTTCAGCGAGTATTGAGAACTAACAATAACTGTCTACATGATATATCCAGAAGTGCTGTCATAAAGCATACAGCAGAGAGAAAATCAGATTGAAGTATTTCTCTCCTGTCAGCACTGAGCCGCCGAAGAGCGTCCCCACTGTGACGATCTTATTTGACTTTCTAATAGCCGTCAGGCAGGCTGAATATGAACTGACAGGCCTGGTCAGGTTGCCTACCTGATCAAAGGATGACTCTGATGTTCTTCTAAGTACCTTGTTAGTGTAATCTGTTTGCTCTGATCACTTACCGTTAGCAATCATGCAGTAACAATTTAATTATTCCACAGCTCTGCTTTTATTTAAAAGCTCATGAAAGTGTTAGGTGAATACCTAGAAAAGAATATTCTAATGTTTTTATTTAAATGCTTTTCATCCAATAATACAAGCATTTATTCTTATTCCAGTAAAGGGACGGGAATAAGAGAAGGCCAAACAGAGTCATTTGTAAGGAATATGGTTTACTTCAAGGCACTAGTTAATTATTTTTATTAATAATGTGGTGTCCATACTATTAAAGATTATTTATGGACTTCGGTTCAAATTATCAATCTATACCTCAGAAAAAAACAAAATAATAAAATGAAAAATGTTTAAGTAATCTGGAATTGGAAAAACAGAAACACTTAATACATCATGCTTAGAACTGGACAGTAATAGCTGGCACAAACTGAGATAAAAATAAAAATGTAGAGAATAAAATCATTTATTATTATCACACAAGCCAAAATGCTTGCTTAAAGACAGACCATCAAAGAAAAATACTAATTTGCTTAATATCTTCTAGGCTATACATGCGATTCCAAATACACTAAATGATCTCCTCTTCGGTTCTCAATTCATTTTGGTTTGTTGATTAATTTTTAATACACCACCAAATTCACATGAATAGGGTACTCAGAACTCGAGACGAAGTTCTTAATGCTGCTTCCTCGCAATAATGGCCTAAGACTTTCTTCAAACATTTTAGCAATCCATCCATTTTTAAAATCTCCTTTATCCAACAAATGATTCACTGGGAAACTCAGACTATTCTAAAAGCAATTTGCACAAGCAATGAACAAGTCCTTGACAAAACAATACACTAATTCATCATAGGGCACACTTATGCAAACATTTGTATCTACCCAAACTAGACAAGTTCAAAGCTGTCAGTCCAGAGCTGTCAAATTAACAGCAGGCATTCAGACTATGTAAGGTGCCACGGGTAATAATTTATGTGCCACTACAATCTATAAGCATAATTTTCTTTTTTCATTTTTATTTCAGAAACAAAGCAATTAATTTCCTTGCTGTTTGTCTGTTAATTTGTTTGTAATGCCTGTTAATATCTATTAATTACAAATGTGTTCTGAGAGTTTTAAACATAACTAAGACAGAAACTTTGAGTAGGCAGTTATTCTCATTAATTGTGGTGTCAAAGAGTGGCGACATGTTGCATGTCGATAGGATATGCGAGTAAGAATTTCACTGTACTTTATTCTGTACACATTACAATAATGACCCTATAAACCTATAAAAACAAAAGAAAACCTAATGAAATGAAAACAACAAAGTTAGTACAATAGTATATTCAGCAGAGAAAAATCAGAGCTCACACCTCATACAACTACTTATAAAAAATAAATAAACTCTTCGCTTTTCAATAAAATAGTGTGTAAATAACCAAAACCAGATCTATATAAATATTCTAGCAAAACACAGTGGTGCACACCCAAAAAACAAGGTATTTTAACAAGATAAAAACTAAGCTGTAGGGAGCAATGAAGGTCAATTAATATTCAACATGTCACCGTGGTCTATTGTGGTGTATTTAATAAGCTTTACATTCACACTTATAATATGCTCATGAAATATTATTCTTATTTAGTTCTACTTATTATTGAGTTGCAGTGCTTGTTTTTCTTTTTTATATTTTGTATATTACAAAGTCTTGTGTTTTGCTTTCACTATTATGCGAAGAAAGTTCTTTGTTTCCAGAGATTTCTAGCAAAAGGGGCAAAACTCCTAGTTAAATACAGATCGGTTTCCACTAAAATAATATTATTTTAAAGTTATAAAAAGTGTAACCATACTCCGACACTTCAGGACCCAAAAACCACTGAGCTAATCAAACCTGAGATTTTTGAACTGCAAACCTCTCTAACTTTCCACCCACTTACTGCACATACAAATGATAACAGCCAGTGCACTAAGATAGAGAGTTCCAAAGCACTGCAGCTGCATCCATCCTGTGGAATCCCAATGGGCTTTTTCCAACCAGAGTCTGATGTGGATTAAGTGCTGAATTATTTAATACAAGCTAAATATAAAATCATTTGTGTCATGGTTAGATTTTGTTATTTTGATGAGATTGTAGTTTTGAGGACACAAAATTGGATGGAGAAGTGTGGGTGGTTTATGTTTCTAGTAAACAGCTGAGGTTGTAAAAAGTTTAGTTACACTAAATTGTGAGGAGTTTAAGGGGAATGAAAAACAAAACAAGATATTTTACCAATAGCATACATATATTTTCTCACAGATGAATACTAATCTTTTTGAAAAAAAGTTAGTATTTATTTCTGATGACTAACTCGGAGACAGAGAATTATCAAAACAGATACCTGTATTATGAAATCCTGAGAAACTGGAAGCCTGGCACAAAACAACAAACAGAAATATGCACCTTAAGGAAGGCATCTTCCTTTACACCTCATTTCCACTGCTCACTAATCCCAGTTCACAGCATTTACTCCCAAGTAAACTAACTGAAGAAAATTGAGATCTGAGACCTGTCTGTTTTCCAATTACTCCCTTTGGATATTCTTACATGAGAGTGCAAGTTGTCAACATTACAAAGAAAACTAGTGTAATTATTTGGGTTTATTGTATTTTATTTTCTTATTGTTAAGTGGAAACACTGGCTAGGTTTGAATCAGTGGATGTCTTTTCTAAAAAATATATATATGTTTATTGAGGCACTATTGCCTCATGAAAAGTATAGAAGGAAAATTTTGCCCCAAGAAGAAACTATTTCAACAATACAAAAACTTGTTAAAAGAAGCTTTATCCAATATGTACTTCAGCAGAAAATCAAACATGAAAAACAGAAAGACAAGAAACAAGAAAAACTGGTCTTCCTTTGTACCAAAATCCAAGTCAGTGAGACATAAAGCAACGGGTCCACCACTGCTAATAAGGATGATGGCTCAGATAGCTAAAGCTGTACTTTCAATAGCACTGGATACTAAATATGAGATAAAGCCATGAAAGGTTTGTACCACAATAGTCAATCTGCCATACCTCCTAAGATAAAATGTTCTGAAAGAAACTAAATCATCCAAAGTAAAATAAGCATTTCTCTAAAATGAAAATAATATTAGTACTTATTAGCCATAAAAAATGCCTAGCCTCTTACTGTACCTGAAATTGAGGTGAGCATGGTGAACAATGAAGCCAAGGGTGAAGATCCAGGCTACACCCTTCCAAGTTCTAAAGTTGCCAAAGAGTTTTTCCAGCTCCTTGCAAACAGAGGCTAAACCCAGCCCAGACAGAACACATACAACTGCATCACTCTGCACCCAGAACCGTTCCACCTGAAATACGAACAATTATGTCAGTGCTCAGGATTACTCATTTCAGTACAGAGCCACTATGCAGAAAAGTAAGAAAAAGACATGGTTACACAAAAAAAAAATAAGATCTTGATAAAATGCTACTAGTTGCACTTGTTTACAACAGAAACATTGATGCAGACATGTTTCGGATACATGTATTATTGTGATATGTGATATATCTCAGCAGAAGAAAATCTCTTCTGAATCACACCTTCACAGTGTGCAAGCTTCCGGGAGAAGGATATATATATTTTGATATTTGGTACACTGTATTAATCCCTGAGGGGAAACTGTCTTTTCACATGACCTTTGGAGGTCAAAGTGCAGAGTCAGCCATTCTACAGCACCCCAGAACAATTTTCAGGCTAAGGGCCTTGGCTCAAGGGCCCAACAGAGTAAGATACCTTATACATATAAATCAATCTCCAAAAAGCAACATTTGCTATAAGTTGCTGTTGTATACACAAAGGTCAATGAATATGTAAACATAAAATGTTTATTGAAAATCCACCAAAGTAACTTTCTTTTTAATTGGTTTATTTTGATTATTCATTCATTTGCATATATGTCACAGCAGATTACTACACTATAAAGCTATGTGTAGTAAAAAAAATATATATGTTTTTTTAGCTAGTGTTTCCTGTGATGTTGTTACAATTAGGTGATCAACTACAGTCATAAACGTGAATGGATAATTTAAAAAATGTCTCTTTAGTGCCAGTGAATGACAGCTTGCTTTTTGTTGTCTGGGGAGTGGGCAGAACCAGCATTCAGATACCACAGAGGGAACAACTTGAGGATGGACCACCAGCTGTGAAAAATACACTGTAACATACACATGTGTACATGCAGCAGTAGGAGCCAAATATAGGGAACAATATTTTTTTAAATTAGTGCTCAGTTTTGAGGCATCAGACTCTAATCAAATCAATAATCCACGGTATGAGCTCATGTAGGTCCTGGGTATATAATTCAATAAGCCATTAATTATTCTGACTAAGAAAGTTCACTGATGCAACATACTGGAAGAGTAAAGAACTGCAATAAATGGAAACAATGAATATACTAAGTCATTAAGCTTGTTCAGAATGGATATAAACGAGCTTACAAACCAATTAAGAATAGCATTTGATCCAGAACTAACAGAGTTTAAACATGACTAATATTTACTTCTACAACACTCTAACTGGATGTAATATCTCTTATACTCACCACTGCAAGGAAAAGGGGTCTGCTTATGTCTAGGTTTGCTCTCCAGGCAAAAAACATGGAATACACAATGAACATTGAAGCTAGTATCCATGATACTAAGTAATAGCTGTATTTCCTAGATAAAAATAAAAAATAGAGTAATCAAACTGTAAAACAGCACAAGCACTAAAGGGGGCATTAGGGAGCAGCAACCTAGAGCCATAAAGAAATTATATTGAGATGTAACACTGATTATATTGGGAGGTGATGATGACAAGTACAGGACAGTAAACTCATTCTTTAGGAATAAAAATGCAGCACAATTGTACACTAACAGTACATTATTAGTACTACAAGAAGCACATCAAAAGGACAAACAAGTAGCAGACTATTAGTACTAAATGGGGCAAATGCATATGTAATGCAATGGAGAAAAATATTTTTAGGGGACAGTAGGACAGTTTAGATGACAGAGTAACAATACCCTGTGCTTTAAGACACACTCAATATCAGCGCTAGCTAGAGTATGATGCAAGTCAGAATTTATAAAACTTATTAATATTTAATATGTACAGATCAAAGTACTAAGTTACAACTAACTCTATCTAAACGGCAATAACTTGATATCAGTTCTCATCATATTATGGAATACAGTATATATAATATTCATCCATCCATTTTCCAACCTGTTCATCCAGTTGCAAGACAGTGGGGTGACTGTGCCTAACTTGACAGGTTTAGCCACAAGGTAGGAATCAAACCTTGTTGAGGCATCACTCCACTGCAAGGTACAGTCATACCCACACCCGCTCTGGGTTGATTTACAACTGAAAATTAACCTAATGTGCGCATCTTTGGGATGTGGGAAGAAAAACTACACAGACTCTAGAAAAACATCTTAAAATAACATTTAAAGTAACTCAGGTAGAAATCTTATAAATAATTACTTACATTAAGATAAAGGAACAAAATGTAAAATGATAAGGGATCTCCTTATTTTGACCAATGACCTGTCTGGCTTCCCGGATTAGAACCAAAAAAAAAAACATTCAGATAAATCATGACTTGAATTAATTGCAGCAAACTGACTCTGAACAATTAATTTATTGAAAATAAAACAAGTGGCCACAGGGGACACTCGAGGGCCAAGGTAAAACCAAAAATTAACATATTTGGTTGGCTAATCTAATAACTTTACTGGGGGTGAGAATCCCTGTTTAGAGGTTTTGGACAAAGAAAGGCTGTGGCTATGACAATAACAGTCAATACAGCTGGACTGTTTTTCAGAGGCATTTTTTCTCCTCATTCAGATATAAACTGACTGATGTCTTTTGACACCAGAATGAAAGAAGGCATCTACTCAGCACCTTACTGGGATCTGTAAGATGTTTAAATTGAATACTCTAGAAATAATAATAGCAGAGCTATAAAGTAAAAATGGTCTGTCACAAGTTACACCTATGTGTTTCTTATCTCAGGCTGCCCCCAAACAATTGATACTCATATTATTCACACTCTCCAATTATACAAGCAGTCCCAATCTAAAGTTTAAAAGTTAAGAAAATGACTCTAAATGGATGGTGATGTAATCAGCAAACACATGACTTTAGTCTTGACAATGGAACATAATACCTTCAATAATTGTAGGTTTACTTGTTAATTATTAAAAATCTGTGTAGGACTCAAAAATAAAAAGTTAAACGGGTTAGCGATACATCTTAGGTAATGAACAATGTTTAATCAGTTATCTACAGCTACCTGGGTACCTGCAATTTTGTACTTTTAAAAGAGCAGCCAGCTCACATCTGCCAGCCGCCAGGTATTATTTAAAATGAGTAAATATTAGTCTGTTTCTAAATCATTTGAATAAAATTAAAAGTTCAAGGTTCAAGAAGTGCTGGACAGGTGAATATGCACTGCAAAATCAGTGAGTAGCACCACAACTGTTCTGTAGATGATTATGTGTAGGAAAAAATAAGGACTAACCAAAGAGTTTTAAAAAAATCTGATTATTCAGACTGACTATGATGATGTATGCTTGGGTTATGTCAAAGTGTATTTTAAGTATATCCGCAAAATTGACTTTCAGATTTTACAAAACAAAAAAAATTTACTTTCTTTATATTACATTGTGGTAAGATAGTAAAATGATTTTACCTATTGCTAGTTGGTATATTAGAAATGGAATTTTCTTGTACACGTTGTTAATTACATGCACCTACCAAACCTCCAAAATATATTTGGCTTACACAAATGTCCTTGTGTAAAGTGCATACATAGAGACAGCACTACTTTTCTCCAGCTAAGGTACTTTTTCTTTATACATACATTGTCACAGGCATTGCAGGGTCTCAGGGTTTCATACTATTTATGCCTTAGCTTTTCACTTTTTTGTCATTGCCAGTTTTAAAATTTCTTTGGTTTGCTACTGCAGCTCCAGGTTGGAACACACAGATGCTTTTACCATGTTTACCTGAACATCTTAGATTTGTGTCAGTGTGATAAACTGTTCTACAAATGGTTTTGACTTACTTCTGAAGCCAAACCTTTATGCACTAAAGGGTTACTTGTTATAATTAGTAGACATTCCCAATCAATACTGTAAAGACAAAGCAGTCTGGCCAGTAAAGCATGAGGATATTACGCCAAAATGACAAGGCATGCTCTGAGCGGCTTGGAATCATATACTGGTGAAACAGCATTTAATTGGTTTCACAAATATGTTAAGCTGCATTATTCAAGTGTTTGTCTACAACCAATCCAACAAAGGTATTCTGTTCTTTTAGTACTGCACATGTACACGTTTCTACAAATACAATTTTCTTATGTTTTTTTGCTGATTTTATTTCCACCTTCGTTCCACCAACAACTAGTTAATGTACTCTTATCCAAGATCCCTTAAAAGATAGGTAATGCTTCAGAGAGCTAAAAATGCACAAGGAAATGTCAAAGGAATTGAATTGTCCAGTTTAAGCAAAAACAGATTAAGGGGTGACATGACAGAAGTGTTTAACATTATGAAGTAAGCAAGCACAGTAGACATCAGGTGTTATTTAAAAATCTGTTCATCAGCAGGAACACAAGGGCAAAGATGTAAATTGATCAAGGGTAAAATGAACACAAACATTAGGAACTATTCCTCCACACTGATGAATATGGAAAAGTTGCTAAGTAGTGTAGTTAAAAGCAACACTCTAGATTCTTTTCAATCTCATCTCAAGTATAATATGAAAACATTACAGTATGTGAACAGGAACAGGCAAATTATGTTGAGCTGGAGTAGGTACAGACAAGGTATGCTGGGCTGAATGATTATTCTCATAAAAAAGTTCATAAGGATATTCCCATGTAAATTCGGTGAATTATTATGTAAAATTACAGCAGAAATATATTAGAAATAGTTTGAAAGAAAGCAATAATTATATCATGACATAAAGCTTTTATCTACACTATGATAGCTCTCTAACACTCAAACAAAATCTCTTCACATAAACTTGCTTGCACATTTCCAAGCATGTTCTTCCACACAGCATCAGCAGCTTTCTGACACAGCAATATGCCTACGTCTGAAATATACAGCCATCATCAGCCCCACCCCCAAGGCCTTGCTTCAGGCAATCTCACGAGGAGATGAGATGAAAACGCTCCTAAACGGCTGTTAGACCCTTGAAAGGAAGCTGCTTTGATCCAGTCACTATCTGCGCATATTAAGCGTTCTGAATACATTTTTTTCAATAAGCAAGGGCAAGAGCTTTGGTGCCCCTGGAGATCATCCGCTTCAGTGGAGCTGCCTGCCCCCTGGCACTGCCTGCCTTTATCGGCACAGCCTCACAGACTCGCACAGCTTTAATGAATTAGCGGGCACTCTGATCCAAGTTCAAGCTCTCTAGAAAGGTTACAATTCATCAAATGAACACAATACATGAGAAAACTGCAGAGTATTATCTAGTTTGGCTGAGAAGTAACCAGAACTCTGCTGCTACAAAATGGTATGTGATAATTCTTTCTCAAATTTTGCACATTTCTGCAGTATGTTTAAAACTATGTCCTAAAATAGAGTTTATTTAGGTGGTTTAAACTTAATGAATGGATCGTACAAGTGTTATCTATTGGATGAGTGGAGTCTATCCCCAGGAGTGTTAATCAGAATCCAAATGGGTAGCCTGATATGGCATTAGGTCTGCAATAAGTAAATACAAATATCTATTATGCAGAAGCTCATTGCCTGTCATAACAAGGAAATTGGACATAGAAAACAGTCAAAGGGCATTTTATTGAAAAGTTTCGACAAAGCATATTTTTCCAGTAATTGTCTTACTTGGGTACACAACTTACCTCCTAAAGAAGGTCATAACCAATCCTGTGGCTGCCAGAGTTAGAACTGGCAGAGAAAGGTCCTTCACACAGTGATTCCATTGGGCTCTGAAAGACAAGAGGGAAACCAGTAAGTAAAGCAACCAAAAAAAAAAGTATCAACCTAAGAATTACTTAAAACTGATTAATTATGTAATACTTATTATTACAGCAATTATGAAATGCATGGTATACCATACCAGAGCAATTAGCTAATTTAAAAGGTCAGTAACAAGATGCAGAAGTTTAAACACTTCAAATTACCATGAAACTATTCATTTGCTTTAAAAATCAGTAGTCCATCCTACCAAATTTAATTTACAAAGACATTTTTTCAGTGAGTCAGAATCCAAAATGGTCAATCTACCAATTTACATAAACAATAAAGAGGGTTCAAGACTAACTCCAGATAAACACAAATTCAAAATTCTAATTATAAGTTCTATTGACTTCAATGCTTTAGAATCTACTTGTGTTGCAGTGATAAGAGTTGGTATCCTCAAACTACACTCATGTTCCAATTACTGGTACAAGGAGCCAAAAAAAAAAAAAAGATAAATAAAAAATATTGACGAACCATAGAAAGTCACCAATTACAACATTAAACGAATGAAAACGATACATGCATATCAAACAAAAGATGAAATTTTCACTCTTTAACATTAAAGTGTACCTTTTCTGGAAGGCAAAAGCAACCATTAAAACTGAAACATTGTAAATATAGAGAAGAACCTTCTCTTTCTGGAGCTCCCTCTTCTTGGCTTACCTAATATTTCCTGGAATTAAAAAGTTTTATAAAGAACTGCAGAACTGCTGCAATAAAAAAAAGCTAAAATAAAAGCATCTATTGCTAAGCATCCCTGTCTTTGTAAAAACACCTCAAAGCTTTTAGTAAGGAAGAGAGTTGATTTATCAACCTGTGAGGGATTTCTCTCAATGCCTCCGGATATACAGGCTGGAATCACTGTCTGTGCCCACTTAACGCTTACAGCATCCATCTGTCAGCCAATGTACCTGATTCCTTATCTACCTGTCTGCCCAATTACATGCTGGTCCTTCAGTCTGCCATACCCTTCTGCATCTCTCTGGCCCTTTGAGGTTAAGTGAATGCTATTCATGGCAGTATGTGTGGCCCCCTTAGTGAGGCAATCTCAGAATTTCAGATGATGCCATGCTGAATTAGGGATCCCAGTTTGCTTTTCAACTCACAGTAGCAACACTGCAGTAAAACAGAAGTCATGGACATGTATTTGTTGTTGGCCTGGAGAAGCTGATTCAAGTAAAAAAAACTTGAAGCTCTACTGCACCATACTTCTCCAACAAATGTAATTGAATGGAAATCTTTTTTGAGAACAAACTTAGTTACAAAATAGTATGAGTTGGTAACATAAACCCTGTCTTACATTAATAAATTAACTTCTTGGTTCTATAATACTTCCGGGTCATATATATTTCTGAAATTTTATACAATGATTAAACTGTCTGTTAAAACTACATTCACCTTTGCTTCTTGCTATGTCCAATTCTAATGCTCCACAAGCAGCTTGTATTTATCAGCACCTGCAATCATTTAAGAAGGTACTCTATTTGCATTTTAGCTGCTGAAATAAACCCATTAAACCCAGTGTGATATAAATGTGATCTTGAACACCGAGCATACTTGGCCACAAAGGCAACAACGAAAACTCACAGAATAATTTTCATCATCTGTCCTTCTGTGTCTGTTTTTGCCTATAAAGAGAGAAAAAATATTTAAAAAGTATTATAAATTAAATAAAGGATTATTGTGACAAGACTACCTAAGAGGTGTGGCTATATCACACAAAGTATTATCTTCTGAATCAACTACAAAGATAAAATCATATATGAACTGGAACTTCTCTCATATTCTAATGGGAATAAATACTAAAGCCCTTTGTGAAAATTTGTTATAGTATATTATTTTCTGCCAAACAAAAATAATTAAATAAAAATTAAATGGGATATTACAAAATGGGGGCAAAAACTGCAATGAATAAGTCTAAACACCAGTAGAACAATAAATCTAAGGTTAGATTTTACTAAAGGGTAAAACAAATTGCAAAATGCATATATTGCAAATATAGAAAATGGTAAAGATTATAAATTAGCTATTAGAAAAAGATAAAAAAAATAAATTTGAATTATTACCCTCTAAGATGAGTGCAGACCTAATGCTTTATTGTGTGCCAATCAATACATCCCAAATTGCTCACAGGGGGTGGCTACAGAGTCAGGTGTGAATCAATAGCTTCCAAACAACCCTGAGAGAGTAGTGTATCATTGTTAGATCCACCCCATCCAATTGTGTGATACAGAGCTATACATGAATCAATACCAGCCAGACTGCTGTTAGTCGTCAGAGATTTGGGGTTAGATGTAAAACTGTGTCAATAAATCATTTTGTTCAAATTAATCTCTTTCGTTCATTACACCACTGCCATAAAAGACAATGCTGTGGGTTTCTGCACAGAGAAATGACAATTGTGTATTCTTGACCGCTTCAAATTAACCGCTGCACATACTACACCGTAAATGGAAATGGACACTGCATGACTAAACAATCCAACGATTCCATTACTTCATCTAACAATTAAAGGAATTAAGAAAGCTAGAAAGCAACCAATGCTGACTAAAAAAAAGAATCTCTGTTCTATAGAAACAGTTCCATCAATTACAACCAAGGGATTCACCTTGAAGGAGAGGTGTTACAGCTCTCTTACCAAACTAAATGTTCCATATTCAGACCTCAGTAAATGTGTCATGAATCCAGGAAACGAGGTCTGGTCTCCCCAGCTCCAGCGAGCCCTGTTCATGAACGATGACACTGCCAAGTAAATATATGGGAAAAGTCCAGCTAGGAAACATAGCCCAAGCTCAACCATAAGACCAAATGAAAGTTCCTGTGAAAAAAATAGCACAAATCCTCTGCATTTAACACAAACCACAAGTTTTGGCTTCCTATCTTCTATATCTTATGAGGCTAGCTGTATTACAAATTTCAGTTCATTTCAAACCGTTACTTACTATGACACAAACACTGCTATACCTTCATAAGAATTAAACAATTAAGCTGCAATGATAAACCATATTAAATATTAGACTCAATAATTACTACTATAAATTACTAATACTTTTTCAGCAAATCATAATGTATACTGTTATAAATTTCTCATTGCATTATCTTACACAGGAACTAACGGCACAAGAATCACAGAAAATGTCAACTCTCACCTTCATCATTAACAGCCTAATTAACACCCAGGGACAAATGACTATCACATAGATGACAATGGTATGTTGATTGCAGAGTGCTAGTCCACAGCAAAATGCACCTAGTCTGGAAAACTGAAAAGGTTAAAAGTACACATAATAAGTTAGGAAACAAGTCTTATTTGAACTGCAAAACTACAGAAAGCAAGGATATTCTAAATGATGAATTCACTCAGTCTAAAAACATTCTTAAATACAAAATTATTGGCTAATTAAACAGAAAGCCAAGCCACAATGAAAAGATAACTGTAAATCATTATGTCACAGGAATCAAAAATATAAAACAGAGTATGTGTGAGCTTGTTTCATTACCTTTGCTCTTTGTTCCTGTGAGTTTGCAGTGTGGAAACAGGCAGTAAGAGAGAACAGCAGACCAATGAAGAGGTTGTTCAGAGAGAAAACCTCTGCCACCATAGACCACTGCCAGACCAGGTGAGACATGGCAAAACTCCCTGCTACTAATATCCCACTTGGAGCAAAGTTTGTAAGCCTGAAACAGATAATACAAGAGGAAAATATTGACAGTTGTCATGTCCATAAACCAAAACATTATGATCTTCTGGCACAGTCTACACCAAGGCTTGAACATCTAATAGCAAATGAGATGATATGAATTTCCCTCAGCCAAAACTATGGCAGTACAAATCAGACAAGCAGCAACCAAACAGTAGAATGTGCCAATACCGGGAGTATATTCTAAAACAAACACAAATAAATAAAAGACATATTTATCATAATCTTATGAACAAAAACCCTTTAAATGCTAATGCAGTATGCTGTTCATTAACAAGTTAAAAAGAAGAAAGCACCAGTTTGCCAATGTTCTCTATAAAAAGGGAAAACAAATATCAGCTTGAAAATGTAGTAGAAGTCTTCTAAAACACAACCATAATTTAAAAATATTTACAGTAGGCTTCATTTTTCAAGAATGAAGGTGAAATGAAAAATAAATTATCAGGGAAGTGCATCAGTTAACTCCTCATACACTACAGTTATAGATTTCAACCCCATCCATACAACAGCAAGGCACTCGCTTATCTACTACACATAAGCACTAATCTCTTTGTACTTCTTGTAAATGCAGCTTCTCCAAGAAGCAGCTGATGTACACACTCTCATAGGGCAAGTAAATAATGAAAATTGACTACTCAATTAAGCCTAACTGTGCATGGTCACCACTGATGCCATCAATTATTGTATCAATGGAAGAATTCTTTGTAGCACCCTGGCTGCATTTAGCTGCAGTACGGCTGCTCTCTTGCGGTATAAGCTTCTATTTTTTGCAATTTGTTTGACTCCTACATATTTTCATTTTCATGTCAGCCTTTAAACCTGCAAAAACTGGATCACCAAAACTTGTTAATATGCTCTTCTGGCCTGCTTCGTAACACATATGTTACGTATGTTGAGCTCTATTTCTATTAAGGTGCAAAATTGATAATATAATGAACGTGTTCTCAGGTCAGTGATGATCTGTAAGTAAGTTTCAACTTTACACTAACTTGATATGCCAGTGCTGAAAATGATAAAAAGCACCTAAAGTCTCTGTACACCTCTAAGACATATAACTGATCAAACATTGCTTTCACTTTTACTCTTTGTTGGCTGCCAGGCCATTCTACTTACAAAGCATTAAAGGGTTGACTGGGGTGACAAAGAAATGTTTTATATCAATTACAATGAATGTGCACAATATTTAGTTAAAGATGAGGTTGAACAGTCATTCATGAACAGTATATGCATACTTGTAATAAATGATACAACACAGAATGGTGGACTGTACAATCCTCTTATAGGAAAATTAAGTTCACAACCAATTTGTTTGCAGAAAATGTGCATATATTCTCCATAAAAAGGCAAGGTGAAGAAGCAAAGAGCAATGTAATTAAAGGAAAACAGTAAACAGTAAAGAAAAACAGTAAGAGATCATTCAACCAAACCCCACTCCAATAAATAAGACCTCATAAAAATAATCTGAGGAACCCATTAGCAGCAGCCATGGGTACAGTCAGAAAAAAAGTCCAGCTCATTCACTGCTCAATCATTCTGTGATGAATTAAATACAGTAACATTTAATTTAATCTTACATAGTGCATCTCAGTTAACAAGCTCCGACTGCTGCACAAAATTACAAAGATGGTACAGTTAAAAAGTAAACCACAAAATAGAATAACTCACTAAAGCACAACACCAAACTCAACTAACATAAAAGTATGCATATCTATATTTTTTGAATATTTATAAAGCTAGAAGGATGTAGTAATCAGCACAGCTGCCTGACAGAGACGCAGTTCTAAAAATCGAATCCTAAGACAGGGAACTACATATATTCAAATTGCATGTTTGACCATGTTTACATTGGTTATCCTTTGGTTTCTCATTTTGGCATGCAATTCACTGCTGATTTCCATCTTATGCCAAATATAGCTGGGTAAGAATAACCCTCAACTGGATAAACTAGCCAGCTGGCAGTGGAGAAATAAAAAAACAAAATTCCATCAAACATACAATGCAGCGAAAATAAACATCTGTAGACTACGGTGATTAGGAAAAAGCAGGTCAAAACTCTGTATGACCCTGACCATCTGTTTGCCCACCCTTTCTCTAGGCATTTTATAATATGTTACAGTGCAAGCAAATGTGAATTATTTTGGCAATATATACCAAAGTCTGACATTGGATGTGTCATAGGTGATGACACTTCAATTTCCACATCCTGTTCCAAGTTCAGAAGGAATTAATTAACCAAAATGGCAATGACACCAAACATCTGAGGACAAAAAAGAGAAATCAAAGGGAAAGGTCTGAAAGAGTAGGTTTACAGCCAAGCAAAAAGAGTGCATTGATTATCAAACAAACAAAAGAACATCTTCACCAATAGCTTTATCAAAATAATAGGTCTTTGGCCTTAATTTAAATGCTGAGACCAAATACTCTGTGAAGATCATTTAGCTAAAGACTCTGCAATGTACAGTAGTCATATTCAGCCTCAGTTTTTTAAGTAGGCCTGCATTTTGTAATTTATGTGTACAGTCTGGAGTGCAGACATTATTAGGTTCTATAAAGTGGGACTAAGTCATTTACAACTTTAAAGTATATGTCAAAAAAGGATTATAAAATCAGTTCTAAACTTAATTGGAAAGGACTGCAGTAAATTAGGAATTTTTGTTATATGGTCATACTTTCTAGTTCTAGCTATGATCTTTGAGTCATGTACTGAGTTAACTGCTAAGTAGTAGAAGTAACTAAGAAGTTGCCTTAATTTTGTAATATTTCTAAGCTGGAGAAAGATGGTCTACATAACATGGAAATACGACTGAATGATACACCACTTTCAAAAATTACATCTAAAATCTAATGTAGATTCAGTCAAACTTAACTCCAGATCCTTTGTATTGAAAATGTTCAGTATTGTTTTACCCTTTTTCTAATTATCATCAACTACAAAAACGTTTTTACTTAAAGATATAGGAGTTTTTTATTCATCCACAGTTTCATCTCACAAAGCCATTCAATTAAGACATAATTGAAAAAGTACCATATGGGTTTTATTGATAAATACAGCTTATTGTTGTCAATAAATGAATGAAGATGAATATTAGGTTTTATTTTCTGAATTTAATGTAAATATAAATGATAATACAATGAGGACGTATAGTCAGGTGTCTAAAAATAATTCTGAAGGCTATCTTATGAAACAAATTAAATAACATAAAAATATTTGGTAGCACTTTCTGCATCGATGATGCAAGAACAAATCTTGTGTAATATAATGCATCTTTAAGCTGTTCAGATAGAAATGATTTACAGTTGCAATGATAAAGAATTTAATATTGTATGCAACAGCTTTTTTGACACTGTATAGTTCAACTTTGAAATATGCAGACTTCTAAAGTTAGTTGGACAGTCAGATACTGTTCTTAGTTTGATTTATATCATAATTACCAAATCATTAATTAATATAACATGCTGGTAAGTGTGAATCACAGCAAAGATCCATATTTGGATCAATGATACTTTGTAATTCACTAAAACAGGTCCAGACATTGGATGGATGGATGAATTGATGAATGATTGTAAAGTATGACAAACTTTGACACACAGAAACTAGTTATTGGAAAAGTGAGTCTTAGCTTCTCCACTTTAAAAGTGGGTGCTTCTAGACTTTTTAATATAAAAAAGAAGATTATGCTAAAAAATCAAATGTATTCACCTTTTGATCAATGTACCACCTGCGCATAATGGAGTTTTGTGCAAATCCTGAATTGGTCACTTTGTGTGTGACATATTAGGAAACATTTATATTGCAGTCAAAATTGAACACTGTAATAATTAGTACAGCAAAGTACATCATGAAGTGATGGCTGGCAGGGTGCTAGACACTTACAAGTAGTTTCCAATTTGAGATGGTTTGCTAGGAAGAATCAGTGACACAAATTAGACTTCTACAGGCAAATGTTTCCATCCCTTCTCTAGCACCAAGTGTACAGTTAATCAATACTAATCAGCTATTTTTGGGGGTGAGTGGTGTTGTACAATACAGCAACAACACTGAATGACAAGGGAAAAAAAATCTAAATGAATGATAAAAAGGATCAGGGACATATCAGTTAATTATGATTAAACACAAATAAAAAAAAATGAGGAAAAGATTCTCATTTAAAATAATCTTCCCCAATTTATGAGTTTCATTTAAGTTTCTTTACATAACTGAAGAAAACTTCATGGAATCTGTAATGCACTAAAAACCAAGGAATAAAAAGCAAGCAAGAGAGCTGCTACTTACATGTGTGTATGTGTGTGTGCATATGAGAAAGTGCAAGTGAGACACGGAGTGTGAGAGAAAGGAAGACAGAGGTAAAAAAGCCCTATACCCAGCATGCTGGCTCTGAAATTTGAGCAGTCCTGACAATTAGAAAAGTCAGTCTGTATGGCCTCTCCGCTCTATTGTGTGAAGTGGCTTAGAGTCTTCATCGGCCTATCAGCTAACTGACAGGCAGGGAGCTGCGCTATTGAAAGCCGCAGATACAAGCTGCAGGCCAAACTGCTGGCAGGTCCCATATGACCTTACAATCCCCTGCTGGTGACAGCTTCAAGCTCCATAGCAAATTAGGCGCTCTCACATTACAATCGCAGAAGACAGATTCCATTAACGGTATCTGAAATTGAGTAGAGAGCAGAGCTGTTATCAGACCTGACTCATAAGCACCGCTATTAATCACACGCATGATACCATTTATACGTTTCAAGCTCTGTGCCTGCCGCTGTGATATTCTACCACAAAAGGCCTGATGAGACTTAGGAAAGGGGAACAATGGAGCTTTCTGGGAAAGCACAGTAAATCAGGAGAGAGAGAGAGAGAGAGAGAGAGAGAGAGAGAGGACTCTCTCTCTTGCTGACTTTGTCATCTTCTACTTCTGCTCATTCAGGAATGCATGGATGGGGGCTGGGAGGGGTTAAGATGTGATAAATAGGGTTTCATGGTGGGTACATTTGACTTTTTGTTTGTCCTTTAAGGATGGGAGACTGAACCTTAAGCTATCCTGACTAAGAAATCCTATCAGTATCCGACAACTTTCCTGAAGAGTGAGGGGGGAAAAAAAACAAGACAACTATTAAACCTGAAGTGTCAAGGAATTTCACTAAAGCAGCCAGTGATAATGGAGAGTAGGCCAACAAAATAATATGAACTCCCCCCAAGTACAACCTAAAAGAGCCACACCTCAGTTTACCTGAAATTTTGTCAAATAAAAATAAAAATGTACGGTTAGTACTTTAACTCAAATTTCAGTATTTGTCAGTTACAGGTGTATTTGCAAATGAGGGTCTGCAATCTTTTGTTAAAAACAAACAAAAAATGCCTCAATGTTACAATTAATAAATCACAAGGAAAATGTTGGGAAAATGGGTACAGAGGGACAGTGCATGCAGTTCACAGGAATAATAAGATGGAAGATTTAAGCAGCTTTGAGAAAGGAATAGGAGCAATATGATGACATGACTGGATTGGGGGTTTTCATGCATGACAATGCCATGTGTGTTAGTAAAACTAGCCACTAAAACATTCTATCCAAGTGTGGTACTATGTTTAGACATTGATTATTGATTAAAATTGAACAACAGAAGTAGGAAAAACTTAATGCTTAAGAGATACAATATTAGACGGTCAACTAAAAGCTGAATATACACATTGATGATGAAAGAAAAATATGACAAATTCAAAAGTTAGAATGCCTTGTCATGGATTGAGCATGCCATCCAACAACCTTACTCACTCTGCTCATGTCAGTTATAAATAATAGTATGTTCTTTATCCTAGTATATCCACAAACACTGAACACTAGAAGAATGCAAAAAAACATTGTCCAGTCTGAAGAATTATGGTTTCTGCTGATTCATTGTAATGGCAGGACCAGGGTAGGGGGCAAACTTCATGGATACTTCCTGCATGGGGTCAATAATGCAATTTACTACCGCTATTGTCAGGTAATGATATCAGAAGTGCTTTTATGTTATATATGGGGACCCCTGATAAGTCTAATGTTAATATCGAGAATTACATATTTTGCTAATTTGAAAAAATATGCCCCATCAGCAAATGAGCTCTGATACATTACAGTGGCTTCAGTTTAATCCAATGGTCATCAGATATCGATCAAATTGAATCTATAAAGAATGTCATTGGATACTATGCAACAATTAATGCCCAGTACCCCTCTGCCACACTTTCAGCGCATCTGTGAATCCATGCCCTGCCAAATTCAGGCTGTTCTTAGTGTTCATGGGAGGTGCACTGGCTATTAGGTAATTGTACCTCATAAAGTGCCAACTCAGTATGTAACGTCTGTCCATTACTGAAGCCAATTAACCCAATTCAGGATCACAGAGACTGGAGTCTATCCAAAATGGAACACCAGTTTATCATATTGTGCACTTACACTTACACACCCACTTCCACTCATATGGGGACAATTAAGAATTACCAACAAACCAAACATACATGACTTTGGGATGCGGAAGAAATACTAGAGAACCTGGGAAAAAAAAACATGGAAGCTGCAAAATGGTAATGTCATGGCTATACTACCATGTTGTCGTTAAGTAATAAATGCTTAGCATAACTGCAACAGAAAAGGTAGTGAGGTATTGTTTTGCTTAGCTGTAAGGATGCTGGTGCCAACTGACAAAGTTGTACAAATATACATTGCATATATAAAAACAAAATAATAGATATTAAGAAATCAGATTAAGTATTACCTTAAACTGCATGACATATTTCTGTTATAGCTTGTATCAAAGACACTATATAAAACAGCTAATGTTGACAAGAAAATACATCCTATAGTTGAGAATACAGCATTGCTGGTGGAACCATAATTATAATTCACCTGGGTTCTAGTTATTAGATTACTATATTTACTTTAGATAAATGTTAGAGGAGCATATATTAGAGACAACACCCCCTAGCCTCAGACACTTTGCTATAAAATACATTATGACAGAAAACAAACAGAATAAACTGATGAATTAGCCTTATATTTTTCCTCATCCATCACATTCCCACTTTTTCTTATCATTTGACAATGTGCCACTTATTTTGCTCTTAAGATAGGAGGTCTTATCTAAAACAAATCCAATTAAAATATCAAACTGACCTTTAGATACACCAGTAAATATAATCCAAAAACAGTTCCATTACTATTTCCCAACATATATGGTAGCAGTCATTAGTTTAACAAAAATAAACTATATTATTTCAAATTTATGACCAGGCTTTTTCAGTACATTTATACATTAATTATGTATCTTCTTAGATTTTTCACTTTTGGTTTTCCAGTTTTCTACTACTCCTTAAAAAGGTCTGGTTGACTGGTGATTCCAAATTAGCCCTTTATAATTAAGTGTGTGTTGTGCTGGACAGACAACCCATAAAGAGTTAATTCGAACCTTGCACATGATGCTGCTAAAATAAACAGTTAACCTAATTTGGAATTAGAGGATTCAGAAAATAATATTTTAGCTGAGTTTTGAGAACGGTTTTAAAATTTTTCAAGTGGGGAGGTTAAAAAAAATTATGCTTTTATTTTTATTTTAATAATAAGGAGAAAAAAAGAGCAAAGATGATTATTCTCTGTTTCTGAAAATGGAATACAATTATTTGATACTCTTGAGTATTTCAGGAAGAAGTTAAAGAGAAGCTTGTAATGTATTCCATGGAAAAAAATCTAGTATATATGTTTGTTCATTTATACAAAAATACTCCAAAGATTCAACATTGGACATGTTTCTTACACAATTTGTGTTATTCAGTCTTGGCCATCTGCAGATGCACTTACAAACATATTAAAGAAAGAGGTCCTTCTATAATGAAAAAACTCAACCACCACAAAATAAGCACATAACAACAAAAACTAAAATTCAGCAAACTATGAATGAGGGTGGGACTGCTAATGAAGTCACAACATCTTAGCATGGCTGCATAACAAAAAATACAGTATGTATAGGGCACATTATATAGTCTGAGGGCCCAGGGCAAAAAAAAAGAGTCCAGGATCAGTACAGTAATACAGCTGGACTTCCTTATCAGCTAAATGAAGCATTTTGCATCCCACAAACTGGAGTTACTCTGACAGCAGGCAACAGCAACAGTGCAAACTGGTGCTCTGGCCACAATGGACTCATATACAACGTTAGGAGTTTGTTTCACATTAATGTGTTTGAAAAACTATGACTGTATAAATGTTTTGTAAGAAGCTTTAATATGTATAGGTGGTGCAATCTAAATTTAGCACAGAATGAAAACAAAAGAGACTGACATTTGGGGAACAATATTATTATCAGCCTAATTTCAAGTGTCTTAACTGCAACGCCTGCTGTTTAAACTTCACTAGCATATTGACTTTAGCTCATTTACCACTAGAGGTCATACAAGGTGTTTTTTAGTTTGTGTTATTCTTCCGAACTTCAGATCTAGTTTAGTAAGTTTATTTCTTTCAAAGAGGAGTACAGTATTTTAACTATTGCTTAATATTAACACAAGCATTGCCTGTAACAATCTAAAATGCATATATTCAAGGACAGTGCCTCAGAAGACAATGAACAGTAACAGCAAAGTAAACACTTGTGGTAGATATAGTCAATTTCTTGATCTCTGCTAAAACTACTAAACATTGAAGTGATGTTCACGGAAGATTATATCTCTTCCAAAAGATCAGAAACATAGCTAACATTGAGAAGGATAAGACATGGTATATTCCATTCCTAGAGAAGCAGGCTGCACTGTATAATTTTGTTATAAGGTCTACTTTCCTTCAGCACAGCCATTACCCATTTAATCAAGACACTCTATACTGTTTGTCATGTAAGAATGAACAGGGAGAAACCTCCACATTTCTTCTACATTAAGACAGGCATGCCTGGAACGCTAGTATCATGAACTCATAGCACTATACAAAGTTAGCATTCACCAACTGTCACAGGTATATATAATTGTAATGATCTTTTAGCTATGGAACACTGAAAGTTAAATGTATAATGTAACTTTCCAATTTATGGTCAATGTTTATTAATATTGTCAATCCTATTTTTATAAACCTAAATATATTATTAAACTCTCACACACACCCACAGTGTTATCTTTTAGTTTTAGTTTGTATATCTGTATATACAAATAGAGTACTATGTATCTCTCAGTCTATCTACAGTGTTTCTCAAATATATTAGACCTATTTCACATACTAATGAAAGCTTTATCCACTGTTAGATACACATCTGTTAACTGCCAAAACCAAATATGACATAGAAAGACAGCATTCAACATGTGATCATAAATTTTAACAAATTAACCTTATATGGGCAGTCAAATAACTGATTTGAAGTGTGACAGGATCAGTATAGATAACGTACAAACATTGGCTTTCAAATGTTATTTCTAAAAAAGAACCATATTCTTGAACATAAAGGGGAAAGAAAAAGAATTTGAACAGATTTAAATGAATTAAAACTAGCCAGTCTTCAGCCATAACTAGACTCTTAAAAACTGCTCCTAAGTAAAATTGTTTCAAAATACAGGCCAAATCTTATAAATTTAGCAGTGTTAATGGACTGATTAAAGAGAAAAAGTCCTTGGAACAGCAACCAACATTTCCAAAAGCAGTGAGGACATGTATATACCTATTTGAGGAAGTTCATCTCATATTGTTATCTGAAAAGGAAGAAAATCTGCAATGTTCCTTCATTTCATTATAGCAGGACTCCTTAGCTAAGCATAACATCTAAAAATAAAGACTTTATTATAGGCGCCAACAAATAACTCTAAAGCAAAGCTTTAAAAAACACTGATCAACAGATGAAGATTAAAAGAATAATATTCCTTAAAATTTTCCTTTAGTACGCAGTCAAGACCATCATGAAAAACTGAACCATGCAAACATAAACAACCCACATTTTATATAGTACATTTTTAGTAAACACTACCCCGAGGTGTTTAAACAATCCAGCTCATGGTACAGTTAGTTAGATTTATTTTTTTATAATACAAGCAGATTCATTGAATTGCTCAGAGAGTCAGAGGCATTGACTTAATTAGAAGCCTTGTCATTTGAAGTAAAATCATTTAGTAGGTATGTCACTTTCAACCTACAATATATATACCACCAATAATTTCTTAAATTTGTTAGTCTGTCCCTAATAAATGGATGACAGGGCAAGGAGGAAACTGTCCCAAAATAAAACTAAAGTAAGGGGCACAGCCTTAGTCTATATGATACCACAACTCTAAAATCTATCAATCAATATTACAGAAGTCCCATTGTGTTCAACATTTCAATTAAGACCGAAGACTCATTATTGTACAAAAACATAGTCTTATTAGACAGTTGAAAATATTTTGCATAGCTTCAATACTACCTTTTCATTAACTGTAGTAATTGTTTTGATTTGCTTTTAGTGTCTGTGGTTGTACTTACAAAGCTTTGGAAAGACTGCATTGTCATACATTAAGGATCATTCTCAGACGTCTCCTCTCCAAATGAAACAGTCATCATTTGACTAAGAAATTAAATATTAAGAATGTAGTTGACCTAAAACAGCTGGAATTTGGATTTAAAGATAAGCTTTATATTTTTCTAGTCAAAATTATTTTTTTCACAGACATGGTATTTATGCATTTGCCATACAAAATTGTGTTCTAAAGTTAAGCATTTTCTATAACTTTTAAAACATTCATAGACATTCCAGGCATTTTTTTTCATGGAACCTTTTGGGGCACGTGTTCCATGTAAAACAAAAGCTTAAAACAACCCTGTCTTCACTCCAAAAGTGCAAGATACGATCTGAGAACATAAAGCAAGTAAGTGCAACCCTGCGTGTGTATGCAATGCATATACAATATGTACTTAAAAAAAAATTCTCTGTTTCTTCCAGCTGCTGTATAACAACACAACAACTTCTGGTAGCAGTTTAAGAAGCGATGTTAATATTTTTGCACCATATATATATGTATGTTTTTATCTATACTGGGTGATGTTTATTGGTTTATGTTTTAACATTTATAATACATTTAGAGTTTATGTTACCCTTTTCTCATATTGTATTTGTAACTACAGAACAGTGTGCTGGGTTTGTATGTTTAAGTGCCCTTAGTATAAATAAACAATTAAATTACCTAGGCAAGGATTTAGAATAGAAGCTCCACACTGTAGATTACAGTGCAGATAAAAAGTGCTAGTATATAGGCAGTTATGAAAGTACAAGTAATCTATAATGCATGATTTTCTACCATCTGAACAATATCAAATTAATCAGATAAAAAAATATAAAATTTAACATAACAAAATGTTTAAATGAAAATAGTGCTAATTCACAGAAAACAACAGGTGTATTTTCACTTTAACGAACACAGAAAAAAATGTTACATATATTTATTTGGTCATCTTAAATGAACATCTGTTTAAAAAGGACTGTCTGAAGATACTGTTAATGAATTCAACCAGCCAAGAACATAACTGATTCTTCATTCTGTAGAAATAAAACTGTTCAGATAGATCATGAAGTAAATTACTTTTTCAGCTCTTCAGGGCTGGTTTTATCACTTCTTAAAGCAATTCAACCACAGATTTAGAATGACTTCATGATTTCTCTAATGTTGGCAAAGAAAACATCAGTGCCATTGAGACAAAAATGGAGTATTTTAAATTATTTTAACATGAAAAATCATGATGACCCAATATTGAGCTCTCATCCTTCCCACTGAATTAAAATGTACTAGGCAAAAAAGAAACAATTTCATTAAAAAGTGAATAATTAAAACAAAGCACTTCATCATTTTAGCTTAGGCTGAAAGCAAGTGAAGCTGGATTAGGATTTGTGGCACATTAGAGAATCATGCAATATTGATTCCACACACTGGTTTCTTAGCTTTTGATTATTGATTTACAGTTTGACAACATTTCTTCAGTGAGATTTTCATTTGCTCTATTGACTTTTTGCAACCCTAACAGTGCCAGTATGCAGGGATATTTAACACAACCAATACCTATATCACAACTGGGTCAATAATAAGCAGACAGGCAAAACAAAGTGCAAAATTAAAGTTTTTTGATGTAAAATGTTCTCTCCCCGCAACCACCCCAACCCCGGAATTCAAGCACCTGCCAAGTATTTAACAGAGCTAGTCATGAATGAGTCGCTACTTAAATAAACTCGGACTGTTAAGCTCTAATCTATCCTTGCAAGAGAGATGCATCTAGAAGAAAAGAGTTTATCTGTAGGACACTATGCTGGCACTGCAACAACAAAACTTTTTACATTTAAACAGCATACTCCTATATTCAGTATGTTTTACAGAGCAAGACTCCCTGGAGCAATAGAATGAATATTACAACAATTTTGCGGCTCATCTGTGAGGTAATGTAGTTAAGATGTTTTTGGGCAGCGTTTAATTAAATTTTTTCTGCTCTCTTGAGGTAAATGTGTTGAACTGAATTAAGGTAACTGACGAGCCCATTTGTAGCCACCTCTACTCAAAACTGCCTTAGTCCTTCAGGCAGCACTGTGCTGACTGACACACAGCTTTGTCCTTTATTCATCCATTAATGAGAAGACGCCATGTTCATTAAGTAGTCCATCACACAGCATGGTGTATCCTAAGGCCAACTTTTGTCATGCTGCAGCTATAAGGGCAAGTCCCTGCCTGAAATTGGACAGTGAGTGTTGCAAGAGAAGCAGGAACAAAAAGTGTGTCTGTCATCAAAATATTGGTATCAACAGATGCATACATGCAGAGTAAATATTTAAAACCCAAGTTCAATTTAAACAAAAAAAAAAAATCTGTCTTATGGTGCATTAGGAAAAATATTAGTTATGGCAACAATGGATCGAGTTTAACTCATGTTAACACTGATTTTACAGTTGATTGAACAAATGGAGGCAATCTGACCAGACATCATTGTCACATAATTACATAGCATTTTTAAACCAGAAAAAATGTATTTGCAGATAGTTCAAAGAGGCACATCTGTCCTTGTCAGAAAGGGCTTTAAAAATTACCGTCTAAGTCAACTTGAACTTCTGATATGGATTCCTTTAATTTATCTAGCTTTATCTAATTGGTTTCTTTGTGTGCCCAGAAGTATGTTTTGCATACTTTCTTTTACTAAAAATATATGTACTAAAAATGCTTAATTTAGTGTGACTGGAACAGAATCGCCTACTAAACTGACACTGAGGCCTAAACTGAACATATTAGTTGCATCTGAACCCATATCTATATAGAATATGCTTACTCTAGAGCAGAGCTTCTCAACATGTTGTCTTGGCATACCATCCATTAGAATTTAAGTGTTCTGAAGTACCACCAATTTATTTCAGTCTTAAATTATTAAGTACTGAACTGTTTTGAGATGCCACGGAATCAAAGGCAGAGGGTTCTAATATATATATATATATATATATATATATATACATACATACATACATACATACATACAGTGGTGTGAAAAACTATTTGCCCCCTTCCTGATTTCTTATTCTTTTGCATGTTTGTCACACAAAATGTTTCTGATCATCAAGCACATTTAACCATTAGTCAAATATAACACAAGTAAACACAAAATGCAGTTTTTAAATGATGGTTTTTATTATTTAGGGAGAAAAAAAAATCCAAACCTACATGGCCCTGTGTAAAAAAGTAATTGCCCCCTGAACCTAATAACTGGTTGGGCCACCCTTAGCAGCAATAACTGCAATCAAGCGTTTGTGATAACTTGCAATGAGTCTTTTACAGCGCTCTGGAGGAATTTTGGCCCACTCATCTTTGCAGAATTGTTGTAATTCAGCTTTATTTGAGGGTTTTCTAGCATGAACCGCCTTTTTAAGGTCATGCCATAGCATCTCAATTGGATTCAGGTCAGGACTTTGACTAGGCCACTCCAAAGTCTTCATTTTGTTTTTCTTCAGCCATTCAGAGGTGGACTTGCTGGTGTGTTTTGGGTCATTGTCCTGTTGCAGCACCCAAGATCGCTTCAGCTTGAGTTGACGAACAGATGGCCGGACATTCTCCTTCAGGATTTTTTGGTAGACAGTAGAATTCATGGTTCCATCTATCACAGCAAGCCTTCCAGGTCCTGAAGCAGCAAAACAACCCCAGACCATCACACTACCACCACCATATTTTACTGTTGGTATGATGTTCTTTTTCTGAAATGCTGTGTTCCTTTTACGCCAGATGTAACGGGACATTTGCCTTCCAAAAAGTTCAACTTTTGTCTCATCAGTCCACAAGGTATTTTCCCAAAAGTCTTGGCAATCATTGAGATGTTTCTTAGCAAAATTGAGACGAGCCCTAATGTTCTTTTTGCTTAACAGTGGTTTGCCTCTTGGAAATCTGCCATGCAGGCCGTTTTTGCCCAGTCTCTTTCTTATGGTGGAGTCGTGAACACTGACCTTAATTGAGGCAAGTGAGGCCTGCAGTTCTTTAGACGTTGTCCTGGGGTCTTTTGTGACCTCTCGGATGAGTCGTCTCTGCGCTCTTGGGGTAATTTTGGTCGGCCGGCCACTCCTGGGAAGGTTCACCACTGTTCCATGTTTTTGCCATTTGTGGATAATGGCTCTCACTGTGGTTCGCTGGAGTCCCAAAGCTTTAGAAATGGCTTTATAACCTTTACCAGACTGATAGATCTCAATTACTTCTGTTCTCATTTGTTCCTGAATTTCTTTGGATCTTGGCATGATGTCTAGCTTTTGAGGTGCTTTTGGTCTACTTCTCTGTGTCAGGCAGCTCCTATTTAAGTGATTTCTTGATTGAAACAGGTGTGGCAGTAATCAGGCCTGGGGGTGGCTACGGAAATTGAACTCAGGTGTGATACACCACAGTTAGGTTATTTTTTAACAAGGGGGCAATTACTTTTTCACACAGGGCCATGTAGGTTTGGATTTTTTTCTCCCTAAATAATAAAAACCATCATTTAAAAACTGCATTTTGTGTTTACTTGTGTTATATTTGACTAATGGTTACATGTGTTTGATGATCAGAAACATTTTGTGTGACAAACATGCAAAAGAATAAGAAATCAGGAAGGGGGCAAATAGTTTTTCACACCACTGTATATGCTCAATAGTAAAAGACAATAATCAATCTTCCTAGAGGGTTACTGGCTTTAAAAGCCTAAGGCTTTAAAATCTCAATGAAATCACAAATAAATCTAGAACAAAAATCTAAAGGCCTTTTACACCCTTATTAAAGTCTGCATTCAGAAGCCCACCAATAGAAAGACAAGGGCAAGACACCAGTAATCACTAATTAAAATATTATTGTTCATGCATATTGGCCAAGAATCATTTCACCTACAGTGACAAAGGTGTATTATGTTAGACTGATTGGGAATTAGCAGTTACAGTATATGTCATCTGCAAAAGAGGTCTGACAATTGAAGTTTGATTTCTGAAGATGTCAATCTGAAGTGCAGGTGCATCGGTTACTAAAAACACAATTATTTACTGCATCAAGAGGAGCCATTTCAAACATAATGTTAACACCTGTCAAACATACACAAATTGCACATGCATACAAAACACAGGTTGCAGGTCAGAGGTCCTCGACAAGGAAAGGAAAAAACTTCATAGGAAACATACCAAATTCCATAAAGCATAGGCTCAAACAATTACCAAATCGAAATTAAAACAGCATCTTTGTGATCCATTCGCAACAGAAACGGTATTTCATGAAGTTCACAAAACTGGAAATTATGATAGAGGTGATATTTGTAAACCACTTTTACCCAAATCATATCTAGAAAAAAATATAAAAAAGTAATATGGTCTGATGAATCACCTTTCAGTTTATTTTCCTAAATCTGGACAGATTTATGTTTGGAGATTCCAAAGGATGCCTTCAATCCACAATGTTTATTGCCAGCTATTAAATATATAGCAGAGGTGATCCATAATGGAATGGTTAGCCATCTCATAGGAATTATTATATCCAATGATGCTCTGGTTGGATATTTGCACTGGAGGATAATTATAAGAGAAGATGCAGCCTATGGTGTCAACACTGTTCCCCATGATGTTCCCTGACGCCATGATGATAATTCTCCCATACACACACCTAAAATTATTCAATAGTGGTTTCATGAGTACTCGGATGTAAACAATACTGAATGTTTAAAGTAGATTCTGCAACAGTGAGCATGAAATAGATCTGCACCAAACTGGAGGATTATACACAGTTATACTACATGTATGACAGCACTACAAGAAGAGCTGAAGCTGTTATGCATTCAAAAGGATAACTTCTATTGCTTATTAGGTATTGATATGTTTTATTAAAATGCTGCTGACGTTTCTACGCGATTCATTTTGTCTTGTGGAATAAGCTGTACAGAGATGACCAGGAGAGACTTGAATTTTATTTTGTACAATGCCAGAAAAGACTATGTTATACTTGCACTTTGACATCTCTCTTTACAGGAACTCACCAATTCTTGCTTCATTGCTCATATGGCTCTGCCTACTCCTCTTTGTGAAAATAAGAGATCCACTAATCCTGTAATATTCTCTGCAAGGGCAGGCACAACTGAGTATGTAGGGAAAGAAAGTAATAAAATAAAATCACTAGAAATGCACTGCATACTTCAAGCTGACTCTGTGTATCACTTAATTTTGAACGTCTGCTTATAAGAAAAGCATCATGAGAATCTAATGGTAAACAATTGAAAAATGCTCACAACCAAATTTGCCAGTACAATACCTTGCTTAACAAGTAGCTTTGAGCAAGAATGGACTCATGCATATGGCCAAGGAAAGTTGTTTATGCTATCATCATTATAACAGCCATTTGTTAATTAGTTAAATTGACAGAAGTATTTTCTTAGTTATGCTACAATGTTTGCCTATATATTAGTACATAGTCAATAGAAGGTTCTATTATTACCCCGACAAGCTAAATTTAAAATGGAATATTCAAATTATTTCTAGTCATTCTGACTACAGACTACTTTAGTTTATGATCTACCTTGCAGTTGGTAAAGCATGGAGGGCAAACAGTTTCAAACCATACTTAAAGTATTGAGGTACTAAAGTGAAGCCTATGCAAGTTTGCCATAAAGAAGTAACAATGTTTAAGTATACTTAGTAACTGAAGTTTAACAAGAGAAAGCTTAGACTGTAATGAAACAGAGAAGAAATCTCTTTTTCCAGTTTTGCTTTTATTGTGCAGGTGTAATAACTTTTTTTGAATTTCTGTGATTTCTTCCTTTTCACTAAAACTTTTTTTTTTAAATAAACTTTACTGGACTGAGAAATTTTTTTTTGTGATGCATTTGACTTATGCTGGATCCAGCCTTGCCAACTCTGCAAAAGGTCGACTTTGGGAACCTATTAAGGACACAGCTACAATAATTTTTCACTGATATCAAAGACATGGTCTAAACATGATTGCTTTTGATTATACATACTTCTTTTGTGAAGAATACAGGTGTACATACAAGCATACCTAGATTTTAAAATTTTCAGCTCATAACATTGCTTATTGTTTGGACTCTCTCCTGTTTGCTTATTGGCACAACTTATCTACAGAGGACTCCATATGCCCTTGTCCTTCATACAGTACTAGGAAACCTGGAAAGCATAAACTGCTATGGCAGATTCCTGTTTTATAGACTACAGCTAAGCATTTTAAACTGTTATACCATTAAAATTGTTCACCAAGCTCCCAAACCTGGGATTTACTGCCATCCTCTGCAAATATATTCTGGACTTCCTAACTGGTAGATGCCAATACATGTAGATTGGCAGTGTCATAACCTCCATACTGATACTCAACAAAGACATCCGAAAGTGTAATGTGTGAGGCTCCCTGCTATACTCCCTTAGAGCAAACACAGCTCTAACTATATAATTAAATCTACTGATGACACCACTATCTAGGGACTAATTAACACTGATGAGGCAACATTTGCATTCTGACACAGATTAACTGTACCGCAGTCTCTAATGTCAAAGTAACCAAACAGGTCAAAGACTTCAGGAAGCAGAAGATAGACCCTTCTTTCTAGCTACACCTGCAAGCATCCTTATAACAGGGTCAGCAGCTTTAAATATCCTAAAGTTAGCATCACTGCTGATCTTGCACCTCTCCAGAATGCTCCACACCATTTATACTTTTTCAGAAGACTAATTAAAGCCTGAATGTTTCCATCAATGGTCACCAGTCACTATGGGTACACAGTAGAATCCACCATCACTGGCACCTTAACATCCAGGTATAGCAATTGCTCTACTAAGAACTGCAAGTAACTACAAAAGGGTGGAGGAGGCAACACGGAATGTTATTGCCACACAGATGCCCTCTGTGAAGGACATTTATAACAAAGGCTTCCTTAGAAAGGCAAACAGTAATGTTGAAAAATTCAGTCTGTGTATATTATCTAATGTTACATTTAATGTATGTTGTTGTACTCACTGCTTGTTGGGTCATACAACTACTACTGTTACAAATCTGTAGAAGACATGCAAGTAAATATCTCATTTAACATCTGAGAATAATCTTCTGCTTTATGCCATAATAAACCCCTCTTCACCAGGAGCTAAAGTGAACAACCCACTCCAACACTACCCTGCAACTCTTGACATATTCAGATTACAGTTGCTCAGACTGCCCACCTGAGGCATATCTGTGATGGTTTAAGATAATCTACATTGGCATAAAACCTCTATTCCTCCTACATTAGTCTAAAACCGTAAGCACTGCTGACAGTAAGTGTCAAATCCAGCAAGTATTGTTGAAACACACTAAATTATTTACTCAGAGCTCAATTTCACATACTTGATGGTTCAGCATGCTCCTATGCCACCAAACTAATGCTTGCCTCTTATCAATGAAGAATTATCATAACAGTGATAATATAAAGTATAGTAAATATATACAAAAATATATACACTATATATAGATAAATATGTGTGCACACACAGACACCAACATGCATTTTATGCTTACTATGTGAATTTGACAGTGAAAACATAGATCAAATATCTAAAACCCATGTAAGCCTGTACTTAAAGGCTTAAAGGGTGTGAGTGCGAGTCCAGCCCATATACTTAAAAGGGGCAACCTGGCAATAAATGGTCTTTTAACTAGATTAAATGGAAAAAATCCATTTGTGGATTATGTGAGCAGTTGTCATCCAAAGCAACCTTGGTGCACGCCAATGTCTCACTGTATGTATTTATTGATCCAGTATTTCTAGGCAGAATCCCATGCAGGCTGGCCTGTTGTCAAGCTCCCCTAGCAAAGTGGTGTTCTTTTGAACCTCACAATTAGGAGTAAAATTGACCATACTTCCTACTATGGGTTTAAGAGTCAAATCAGTAAAACAAGTGCACTAGACCCCAGATAAATGTTATAATAAAATATTAAATGAAGCTATAACAAACGACCAAGCATTAAAAGAATCCATCCTGCTTCAACAGTAATATGCAAATTAAAATTTAGCAGTCTAACAGGAGTGGACCATGGGCCCTGTGTGCTTCATATTTATTCATTCTGATAAATTCAGGATAAGTCTTTCATTGTAAATGCAAAGAAAAATTATTAAACTTTTTACACTTGCATTTCAGCCTAGCCATTGGCAGGCTAGTGTGTAAGGATGTCAAAAGGATGTCTAAGCTCTAAGCCACTCCTTATTTTAATTAATTTTTCATATGCAGCCAAGAGTTAACAAATACTGGCTTTAATGCTTGAAAGTAAAAAAATATATAGTTTACCTTTTCATATAACATACTAAAAAAGTAATGAACAAATTCAATGGAACCACCACAAACACATATTGATTAATACCATGTACCAAATGCCACATGCTACCAAGTGATCTTCAGAATAACGGAACATTACATTTTCTCCCAAGCCATAACTTACAGCTGCAGAGTAATGCTCTCTTGTGGCCAGCCACCAACATGTGGGAGACCCAACTACAAGATTTGGCTACTATCACGACATGGGATGTCTCCCTCAGTTGGCACCTATAAAAGTTACTGTACACTGATCTTCACCTGCAGCCACATTCTATTGTAAAAATGTTGGAAGTGTTCTGCTGAGGAAATTAAAGATGCCTGTGAGGCAGACAATAATCTGGATGAAAGCAGATTAGAATAATTTTTTAAAATTGGATGGATGAGACAAATTCAAAAAGAAATATATGGTTTCATGAACACTGCAGCATTTCAGCAGCTTTGAAGAGCTCAATTCAAAAAGAAATAATGTGACAGTCTATCATGTATAGCAAAAAGCTAAGTTGTTAAAAGAAAAAAATGAATGCAACTATCCATATCTAGAAAAAGAATGGCAGTTGTCAAAAGAGATCCAGTTCAGATATGTATGTATCCATAACAGATTTGAAATTATTTTTAAATAGTCAGCAATGGATGTGTAATTTAAAATATTAATGTTGTCTCTTAATTACTTCACATTTTACTTTGTTTAATTTAACTTCCCTGCTCAGTCAGTTATTAATGGATTACCAGATAATTCTTTGCTAAAAAGTATGAGCTAGCTGAAAAGCGTATACTGTACTAAAACATCAGCATAGATAGATAGATAGAGTGCATCCAGAAAGTATTCACAGCACATCACTTTTTCCACATTTTATGTTACAGCCTTATTCCAAAATGGATTAAATTCATTTTTGTCCTCAGAATTCTACACACAACACTCCATAATGACAACGTGAAAAAAGTTTACTTGAGATTTTTGTAAATTTATTAAAAATAAAAAAATTGAGAAAGCACATGTACATATAAGTATTCACAGCCTTTGCCATGAAGCCCAAAATTGAACTCAGGTGCATCCTGTTTCCCCTGATCATCCTTCAGTTGTTTCTGCAGCTTAATTGGAGTCCACCTGTGGTAAATTCAGTTAATTGGACATGATTTGGAAAGGTACACACCTATCTGTATAAGGTCCCACAGTTGACAGTTCATGTCAGAGCACAGACCAAGCATGAAGTCAAAGGAATTGTCTGTAGACCTCCGAGACAGGATTGTCTCGAGGCACAAATCTGGGGAAGGTTGCAGAAAAATGTCTGCTGCTTTGAAGGTCCCAATGAGCACAGTGGCCTCCATCGTCCGTAAGTGGAAGAAGTTCGAAACCACCAGGACTCTTCCTAGAGCTGGCCGGCCATCTAAACTGAGCGATTGGGGGAGAAGGGCCTTAGTCAGGGAGGTGACCAAGAACCCGATGGTAACTCTGTCAGAGCTCCAGAGGTCCTCTGTGGAGAGAGGAGAACCTTCCAGAAGGACAACCATCTCTGCAGCAATCCACCAATCAGGTCTGTATGGTAGAGTGGCCAGACTGAAGCCATTCCTTAGTAAAAGGCACATAGCCCGCCTGGAGTTTGCCAAAAGGCACCTGAAGGACTCTCAGACCATGAGAAACAAAATTCACTGGTCTGATGAGACAAAGATTGAACTCTTTGGTGTGAATGCCAGGCGTCACGTTTGGAGGAAACCAGGCACCGCTCATCACCAGGCCAATACCAGCCCTACAGTGAAGCATGGTGGTAGCAGCATCATGCTGTGGGGATGTTTTTCAGTGGCAAGAACTGGGAGACTAGTCAGGATAAAGGGAAAGATAACTGCAGCAATGTACAGAGACATCCTGGATAAAAAACCTGCTCCAGAGCGCTCTTGGCTTCAGACTGAGGTGACGGTTCATCTTTCAGCAGGACAACAACCTTAAGCACACAGCCAAGATATCAAAGGAGTGGCTTCAGGACAACTCTGTGAATGTCCTTGAGTGGCCCAGCCAGAGCCCAGACTTGACTCCGATTGAACATCTCTGGAGAGATCTTAAAATGGCTGTGCACCGACACTTCCCATCCAACCTGATGGAGCTTAAGAGGTGCTGCAAAGAGGAATGGGCAAACTGGAAAAGGATAGGTGTGCCAAGCTTGTGGCATCATATTCAAAAAGACTTGAGGCTGTAATTGCTGACAAAGGTGCATCGACAAAGTATTGAGCAAAGGCTGTGAATACTTATGTACATGTGATTTCTAAGTTTTCTTATTTTTAATAAATTTGCAAAAACCTCAAGTAAACTTTTTTTCACGTTGTCATTATGGGGTGTTGTGTGTAGAATTCTGAGGAAAAAAATTAATTTAATTCATTTTGGAATAAGGCTGCAACATAACAAAATGTGGAAAAAGTGATGTGCTGTGAATACTTTCCGGATGCACTGTAGATAGATAGATAGATATTTTATTAATCCCAAGGGGAAATTCACATACTCCAGCTGTAGCATACTGATAAAAAACAATGTTAAAGAGTGATAAAAATGCAGGTAAAATAGACAATAACTTTGTATAATGTTAATGTTTACCCCACCCCGGGTCGAACTGAAGAGTCGCACAGTGTGAGGAAGGAACAATCCCCTCAGTCTGTCAGTGGAGCAGGAGGGTGACAGCAGACTGTCGCTGAAGCTGCTTCTCTGTCTGGAGATGATACTGTTCAGTGGATGCAGTGGATTCTCCATGATTAACAGGAGCCTGCTCAGCGCCCGTCGCTCTGCCACGGATGTCAAACTGTCCAGCTTCATGCCTACAATACAGCCTGCCTTCCTCACCAGTTTTTCCAGGCGTGAGGCGACCTTCCTCTTTATGCTACCTCCCCAGCACACCACCACGTTGAAGAGGGCACTCGCCACAACAGTTTGATAGAACATCTGCAGCATCTTATTGCAGATGTTGAAGGACGCCAGTCTTCTAAGGAAGTATAGTCGGCTCTGTCCTTTCTTGCACAGCGCATCAGTATTGACAGTCCAGTCCAATTCCAGCTGCACTCCCAGGTATTTATAGGTCTGTACCCTCTGCACACAGTCACCTCTGATAATCATCGTACAAGCTAAGAGCACCCATAAATAAGGCCCATGCAGCTTGAGAAACTGTCAATTCATTATAAACACAGCGCACAAGAATACAAGCTATAAATATTTTACTTAGTTTGTGTTGATTAATTTATAATTTTAAATATACTCCATTTGGGAAACTTTGAATACAATGTGTAGTATAAAAGGATTGCATAGAATTTAAATTACTATATAGACAAAAATAAACTAATAAATTTATTTTTAATCTTTGAAAAGCAAATAACTAGTTTGTTGATTGAATCATAGAACACAAAATAAAAAAAAGTTTATTTTACAAGCTAAACATTAACAAAGGCACTATATGATTGACAGAAATAAGGACAGATCTTTATTGATCCATGAGGGTAAATTCACTTGCTTTGGAAGCAACACAAAACATAAAGTGCACATAGTCATGGTATAAAATTCTTAAAAGAAAAGAAAACTAATACCGAAGTTTAATACCTGAACTATACACATAAAATAACTAGTGTGCATTTTACAGTACAGTGTTCCTCAAGAATATTGACTCGATGCAATGTGTCTGTTATACATATCTAGTGTGAAGATGGGAATGATGAGAGGAGGCAGCATACAGTCTGATAATTAAAGACAAAGAATAATTGAATGGGCTGGTAGATAGCTCCTCTTTTCTGTTACTTTGCTTAGCAAGTTTCTGATCAGTTTATTCAGGCGTTTGGCATCTCCTGAGCTTGATTTTACTCCCTCAACAAACAACAGTGTAGAACAGTATTCACTGTGGTCATACCAAGTAATTCTTTGTTAGCCGTCCAATCCAGTTCAATGATCAAATGATGCACTAGGTATTGATAATATTAAACAGTTCTTCTTTATACAGCTTAGAGCTTGTTATTGTATTCATTAATGTCCTGGAGAATTTTTTTTTTAAACTAAGGATTGCTTATATTAAGTTTTCATTTTACTCTAACAAACCAGGATGAACTATAAAGAAACTAATTTAAAAAGGAATATACATGATTCCTCTCTTTTACATTTTGCCTGTATTATACCAGTAATTTACAATTTAAATGCACCTTTTTCAGTCAGTTTAGAATTTAATGGTAAAAAGCAATGGAAACCATTATGGATATGCACAAGTTCAAAGCTTTTTAGGAGAGTCATCAATCATCAGAATAGCTAGCCAATATTCTGGAATTATATGTGGAATTTCTACAAAAATAACACCCCCTCTGAAGGACCAAGAGAATCAACATAGAAAGCAAAGTCAGGGACCAAGGCACAAATCAGAAAGAGTGTGACCATTTAATTCTGGACGTCAAGAGAATTTATGTATCACGCTAGTTTCTGAATTAAAAAACGGTCCAGGACAACATCCACCCTAGACATTGCTAATTTTCAGTAACCTTTTCAAAGACTATTGTGGCAGACGACCAGGGACCTTGCACCACCGGGACACCTGGACCAGGGAAGGACTGGGAAAGGGGCAATATCTCCCCTGGGTGCAAGAGGGCAGCCCTCCTGATTTCCATCAAGGGCCCAACCAAGGGGCCTGCCTGGATGGTTCCTGAGCCCTGGAGGACAGCACTTCGCCACACCAGGAAGTGCTGCCGGAAGACCATCACCGAGCACCTGAAGCACATCCGGGGCATGATAAAAGGGGCCACCTCACGTCCTTCAAGGAGCCGAAGTCGGGTGGAAGAAGACAGAATTGCGAGAGAGGAGTGGAGGCAGTGGAAGAGAGTTAAGACTGAGGAGTTGTGAGTGAACTGATGGAACCAATTGTAAATAATCTATACTAATAAAAGGCAAAGCCCTCACTGACTCACTCACTCACTCACTCACTCACTGACTCATCACTAATTCTCCAACTTCCCGTGTAGGTAGAAGGCTGAAATTTGGCAGGCTCATTCCATACAGCTTACTTACAAAAGTTGGGCAGGTTTCATTTCAAAATTCTACGCGTAATGGTCATAACTGGAACCTATTTTTTCGTCCATAGACTATAATAGACTTCTACTCGATGCCCGTGGGAGGCGGAGTTACGCCTCCCACGTAATTTAGTGCCTGCCCATATAAGGCCATCCGTCAGCGGCAATCCAATAGAAACACTGCCGCTAAATATTCACGGGTGAAGGACTGTGCTTATGCAGAGGAAGATGAGATGGTCAGGGTGGTGTTTGGCACAAACTCGGCGAAACTGCGAGAGAAACTTTTAAGTGCCGGGTCTTAGCTAACATAATACAGCCGTGGACATCACACGAGATGGCACCAGCACAGCTAATAAGCTTCGATGCATGTACACCGAGCGACTCACGTGAAATGACGCAGTGCACAGTAAAAAGCAACAGTTCCAAAGAGTGCTGAACAAAAACCGAATTACACAATTGAGAAGGCAGCAAAAAAATATGAAGCGTGTGATACATACAAGCATATTCATAAGTGCAGCTACTGCGGAAACAAAGCAAACGGTGGAAAAAGTCAATGTCCCACTAAAGGAAGACAGTGTAAAAAAAAAACCCGTGCATGCAGTGTGTCACGTCTCAGATAAAGAGGAAGACGAGCTGTTTACTGATGCAGTAAGAAACGAATCGATGAATGAAACCTGTTATCTTTACAACGATTGACAAACACGGAATGTAACTTGAACACAACACATCCTCCAAATACGAACCTGATTGAAAGAAATAATGATAATCAAATCCTTGATGACAGCAACACTCATAACAGTCACAAAACAATTACTGTATATTGACAATCATGTTACGTTATTTTTAAAATGTTCCCTTTTCTTTTTCATAACTTCTTTAACACAGTACTTCTCCACTGCGAAGCTATCCCGATCTACATATTCTCAAATAGACAAACCACATGCCGTGGCGCAATGGTAGAGGCTTCGCCTCTAACGCCGACGACCGAGGTTCGATTCCCGAGAGGGGTACACTGATTATGTACGCGCGCTTCCCGATTCATTTTCCTTGGTTTGAGACGTATGAAAAAATATTCGGTTAACACAGAAAGACAGATTACCAATTGAAGCTTTATGAATAATGGATACTTTATTCGCAATCAATGATTGTTTTGGTAAAGCCATACTCAGTGTATTCATTAGATGAACGGTAAAAAAGTAAGAGCGAGGGGAGGGTCACTTATTGAGGCACGCAGGCGAAACCACAATAGCACGCGGGCTCGATGCGTCATGCGCGTTAACTCGATCTGAATTGCGTGATCACATTCGAAAAAATATATTTTTTCAAGTTCTATTTAGTCGACACAAATATCTTTGGTTGGAATGTAAGGTGAATTTACTCTTTACATTTGTATGGTGAAGAAAAATTTATGCAATGATGACTAAATTTAACTATATAAAGTCAAAACTTGATTATATAAAGTCACTGTCGGAATAAATAAAGTCAAAACTTGAATATATAAAGTCAGCGTCGGTATATATAAAGTCAAAACTTGTTTCTGAATATATAAAGTCAAAACCCGAGTATATAAAGACGGTGTTGGAATATTTAAAGTTAAAACTTGAATATATAAAGTCAGCGTCGGAATATATAAAGTAAGCGCTGGA
>JANRMT010062797.1:36849550-36895654 GCA_026402145.1 Polypterus bichir lapradei
AACACATTGAATGAGGAGGTGTGTCCAAACTTTTGGCCTGTACTGTACACACACACACACACATTATATCTATATCTATATATATACATATATAGCAAAATACCTGCGCTTCGCAGCGGCGAAGTACTGCCTTAAAAGTTTTATTAAGAAGAAAATTAAACCTTTTTAAACTGAGGGAAAATATACCAATAATTATTTGTTAAGGATCTCTTTGTATACCACATTGTGAGTTCGGCCCTCCGGTTGTAATATGACCAAGCTGTGCGCAGAGCTTACTCTTGAGCATGCAACGTACAGTTTGCCATGTGAACAGTAATCTTGTTTCAAATTTCACAGTTTGGATTGCTGCTGTCATAATTGGTTTGAGTTTCATGGTTTGTTTCAATTACGACAGTATTTCCAGGACTTGTGTTGAAGTGACATTCGGCATCTGTCAAGCGTTGTAAGCACACAACCGGTTTCATCGATAACTTCACATCCAGCTTTTGAGAGTTTAAACATTCATAAACATCAAAGTGGCCACTACTGAAATCGTCACCTGTGAATCTAAGATGTTTAAGAGGCATTGGTGGTTGTCCAAAGGCATACAATATTTGGCCATTTCGGTACACTTGAAAGCGACAACCGAACAATTCAGCGGCAGCCATCAACTCACATGCAGATGCATAGGTGAAGGGCTTAAGCATTTCACTCTTCTAGTGCTCCTGTGTAGTATAATTATCTCCTGTACCGTCATCAGTCCACACTTCGAACCTGTTCCAGTCATTCAATACATAAGAGACAATGTTTCTCCAGATATCAAGAGTGAGCCTGATATGGCTGTGCAATATGTAACAAAGAGATGGAAAAGATAGGAAACCACTCGGTAAGTGACAGTTCTTTGATCGATGGTGATTACCTCGATAGACATGTTAATGCGGGTACAGTTGGAATGATAAAGGAAATGGGTACCTGAACAATGTAAAGTAAGTCTAAAATACCTACACAATAACTATAATCGTAATAAATGAACAATAAAACAGCGGAGAAGCCGTGGATTAAATAAAAAGGCTGTAGTTATCAGCAGGGAGACGTGAATCCCATGGCGAAGCAAGGAAGGGAATGTAGAGACTGGAGCGACGGATGGCCTTATATAGGCAGGCAGCCAACAACGTGGGAGGCGTTGGGATGGGAGACCCAATGCCGCCTCACACGGTGTCCAAGCTGCAGGCTATGGACGTATATATGTACGTAAGTAGAATTCAGTTAGCGTTGGGAACCCGCGTACCAAATTTCTTGAAGATGGGCCCATAAGTAACAAAGACTGTTGAAAAGTTCAATATGGCGGCCGACAGTGGCGTCATACCATCGAAATAAGTACGTACATCGGTTTCGGTTAGCGCAGGGAAGCCGCCTACCAAATTTCCTGAAGATGGGGCCATAAATAAGAAAGTTCAACATGGCGGACGTTGTCGACCATTATCGACTGTTACGTGTAGAATTTCAAAATGAAACCTGCTTAACTTTTGTAAGTAAGCTGTAAGGAATAAGACTGCCAGTCAGTGAGGGCTTTGCCTTTTATTAGTATAGATTTAGCCCCCTATCAGGGGATGAAAAATGTCAAATTTCTTTTACAACCAAAAATATTTAGAACTAAATATTTTAAATTGAATATTTTAATATTTCAAAGATTTTATGCAATTATTCATGATTATTATACAATTTAACTGAAAAACAGAAATATTACACAGTCCAGCGCCACTATGGTACATGGGTCCTAAAATTCATCAGTGCCTGGCAGAGCTGTAGCAAATTAAGTAATGTAAAACAGACTTCATTGCCATCATCTCTTTCCCTGAATAAAGCAACCCAGCAACATTCAAAGAGATATGCATGATTTTAACAGCAAGCTTCCTCATTTCCCAGAACCAAATTAGTAATACATTTAACTATAAAATAACACTTATAATAAACAGCCCAATAAGAACAGGTTTTCTGTTTATAGAGTCTAAATTAAATTGAGTTGATGAGGGTATAAAAAGTATTTTTGCATGACCACTTTGATACCTGCAAGAACTACTGCATAAATGCACAAATCATTTTGAAAATTTGTGCACCAAATCTGAGAGGGCAAAGCGCAATATTTCAGTGTGAAATGCTGTTCCATCATCTGTAAAGACAACAGTAACGCATTGTTGCTTTTCACCATTGCAGATATTACTCATAATTTATTCAAACAATTTTACAGGTGATAGAAAGGCCTGCCAATAAACTAGAAGCTTCATGCTTATGGCAACAAAAATTGAGACTTTATAAACACACCTCATCTACAATATGGAAAAAAACAATATGTGTTTGGGGTAAATTAAAATTAAAAAACACAAAAAATTAAATAACTGTCTCTTCTAATTCAGTCATCAGTACAGGCAATGGTTGAAAGTAATGTATACTGGTAAAAGTCAAGAATAAAGGGCAATTATAAAGAAAATAATAGAAAAAACTGAGTTAAATCATTAGCACATAATTTGGTTAAACACAAAGCTGTGCAAAGCTCTGCACTCTACCAGCAGATGTTCCTGTTTAGTAGCAAGAGTTATTGAATATACAAGACTGTATCAATTCTTCACACATTTAATTTTACCAACCGAAAACATGTTTAAAAGACATACAAGCTCACTCTGAATTATCAAAGAGATTTTTTCAAAAACGGCTGATCTAGTTACTTAAAAAAAAAAAAAAGAACAATCAGTCGGTTAACAGTCATCTGCACGTCCCTAGTGTGATATAAATTTGAACTCTAAACTGGGGAAAAAGTAATAACTATGTCTGACACTTTCACCTACCTGTAAGTTGCAAAGCACAGGGCAGCACTCGACATTGCGCCCAGCAGGCTATTAAGCAAGTTGACACAATATGCTGGAGAATTCAAGAAAGTTAGTTTAGAAGCCAGGTAAGCAAGTAAAGTGAACAGAGGGTACCCTGGAGGGTGGGCCACCTGTAAAAGTTAAGTAAGATGCAGTATTAATTTTAACCATGGTAATTGTGATCATTTAAGTGAAAATATCAATACACTATCAAATTTTCATGTTTAGCCTGCTTAAATTTAACAGACGAAAAATAAACTTTTTTTAAATACAGTAACTTTAACAATCCATTCTTTTCCATTTTCCCAACCCACTTATCCAGGGCAGGGACACAGGGCAGAACTTAATAATAAGCACTATAAATAAGTAAAGGAAAACTACTAAAAACATACTTAGAGTAAAACTATAGGCAACAACATATCACAAAATTGTAAGGTTGACAAAGATAATATACTCAGCAAAAAAAGAAACGTCCTCTGACTTTCAACTGTTTTTACTTTCAGTAGACTTAATGTGTAAATATTTGTATGAACACTAAAAGAGTCAACACCATAAGACATAAACTAAAAATGTTTCACAATGTGTCCCTGAATAAAGGGAGGCTCAAAATCAAAAGTACCAGTCAGTATCTGGTGTGGCCACCAGCTGCTTGAAGTACTGCAGTGCATCTCCTCCTCATGGACTGGACCAGATTTGTCAGTTCTTGCTGTGAGATGTTACCCCACTCTTCTACCAATGCACCTGCAAGTTCCTGGACATTTCTGGGGGGAATGGCCCTAGCCCTCACCCTGCGATCCAACAGGTCCCAGATGTGCTCAATGGGATTGAGATCTGGGCTCTTCGCTGGCCATGGCAGAACACTGACATTGCTGTCATGCAGAAACTCACGCACTTTTTGCCACTCCTGTCTGGTCCAGCGAAGGTGGGTTTGTGCCTATAGGCGGCGTTGTTGCTGGTGATGTCTGGTAAGGACCTGCCTTACAACAGGCCTGCAAGCCCTCAGTCCAGCCTCTCTCAGCCTATTGCGGACAGTCTGAGCACTGATGGAGGGATTGTGTGTTCCTGGTGTGACTCGGGCAGTTGTTGTGGCCATCCTGTATCTGTCACGCAAGTGTGATATTCGGATGTACCGATCCTGTGCAGGTGTTGTTACACGTGGTCTTCCACTGCGAGGATGATCAGCTGTCCTTCCTGTCTCCCTGTAGCGCTGTCTTAGGCGTCTCACAGTGTGGACATGGCAATTTATTGCCCTAGCCACATCAGCAGTCCTCATGCCTCCCTGCAGCATGCCTAATGCACATTCACGCAGATGAGCAGGGACCCTGGGCATCTTTCTTTGGGTGTTTTTCATAGTCGGTAGACAAGTCTCTTTAGTGTCCTGCGTTTTTAGAACCGTGACCTTAAATGCCTACTTTCTGTAAGCTGTTAAGGTCTTAACGACCATTCCACAGGTGCATGTTAATTAATTGATTATGGTTAATTGAACATGCATGGAAAACATTGTTTAAACAATTTACAATGAAGATCTGTAAAGTTATTTGGATTTTTAAAACATTACTGTTGAAATACACAGTCCTGAAAAAGGGACGTTTCTTTTTTTGCTGAGTATATTTATCAGTCCATTTTAAATAAACCAAATTATCACAATTTGAGGTTGTCAGGAGATTATAGTGTGGCATCAGACACAAGACAGGAACCAATCAGGGCTGCAAGTACACAGAAGGGCAGCAAAAAAGAACGATCAGTGCTTTAATTTTAATGGAGTTCTGGCACTCTCAAAATAATTTCAGCTGCAACCTCTCTCTCTCTCTCTCTCACACACACACCCACAAAGCCCTGTTGTGCCAACTCTCACAATCCAGTCAATGTCAATATCCTAAATCAATAGTATTTACACTCACTCATGAGAGAACTCCATGGCTACAGATTTTTATTTTAACCAATTTCACAATCAATTCATCATTATACATTTTAAATGATCTTATTGTTTAATTATCTTGCCTACAAATATTTGTTTAAAATTCTTACTTTTTTTAATTTAGCTATTTCTGTACCAGTGCAGATACAGTTGTAAAACAAAACTGAATACTAAAGAGGTACAATAATTCAAGTACCATTTTCACTTTTTTGAAGTGCAGAAAAATGGATATGGCACAGAAATAAGTCCTCCCCTTTAGCATTCAATGCTATTTGTATCTGCATCTCCACTAATCAATGCCCAGCACCAGCATTTAGATACAATAAAGGGTGCAAACCCTATAGAACAGGGTAAATTTAAAAAAAAAAATAACTGCAAAGAAAACTTTAAATGTTAAAGTTTTGGCAAAAATATAAATGTTTCAGAATTTCTTAGAGCAAGATAAAAAAGCAATAGCTGACTAAACAGTGGGATCAGTTAAAAGTGTAAATGATACACTGATTGTGAAACTGGTGGGAATAAAAACCTGTAGCCACACAGGTCCCCTAGGACTGAACATGGGAACCACACTGTTCTAAATGAATGTTTCATATGACAGCAGAATGTATCCACCCGACTCTAACTGTATATGAGTATTCGGTGCTGGTTTACTCTTTAAATTAAAAATCAATTACTTCATCATTATTCTTAAAATTACATACTAAACATTCTGTTCAGCAAGTGTGTGCAGGATGCTATATGTCATCATTGCTAGTGATGTCTGTAACAAAAAAAATGTTTATGCAGAGAGGACAGACCCAGTCCAAGGAAATGAAATGTACACTGCCAGTTGACTGCTCACTTGAATACTTCACTAAAGAATTGTACAAATGGGCACATTTACCTCTGTTGTTCTTCAGCTGTTCTGGAGAAATGAAAGATAAACACAGTCTTCTTCATGCAATTGACTATTCTGAAATTACATCAAGTGTGTCATAGCACACACTACAACACATATCTGCTGGTATTTAGTTTAATTTGGTATGGTATATCATTTTTAAAAATGGATATACCAGCAGACATCGAGCAACACCAAGACTTATTCAGACATTTTATCAATCTTTCTCATAATGGAAATTGACTAGAAATTGGTTTACAAGACTACTACTACTCTTAAAGGCAGTAAGTACAGAAAGAGAAGAGTGTTAAATTCATCACATTTTAATCTATATCTCAAAAGCAAGCAACATTTGATAACTACAGTGAGATGTGAACACCAAGCAGATAAGCATAAAGACTGGTGGGCCACACTGACTGCTTCCGTAACTGTTGGATTACTGGCATAGTGACATAGACACAGTCTCCCTAAAAGGATCACAACGGCGTAATAAACTTTATTAAATAATAAAACTTATTAGAACTGTTAACCCGATTTAGTTCATTCTTCCCGGCTTATACACACAAAAAAGGCAGGCTATAATAAGCCTTATACCATACATAAGGCAAAGCCTACAAAAGCCGTAGCTTCACCATTGACTTTAATTGGATTTAAGAAACTGGTTGCAAATTATAGCATTCTGTACTTCTAACTTGGTATAAAAAAAAAAAAGTGTATAAAAAAAAAAAAAAAAAACCTGTAGCCTCAAAGTAAATTAAGCATGGGCAAAAGCAGATTAATTAAACTTCCTTAATGCCTATAAGAGTTAATGAGCGAATTGATTAAACAATACGGCTAATACTTACCCCAAGCTCGCAGGCAGCAGTGATCAGCTCTCCTGTGGAAAAAAAGAAGAGCGAAATTAATGTAAACCCAATAATTACTATTAAGAGATGAGTCCCCTCCAAAGTTTTCCCAATCCAAATACTTGCGCTGGGGTTTTGCATTAATTTGCCTGGATCAAAACCTGCAAATCTTCCCAGCGTGACATTTCCTAAGCGGCTCACATGCCGCCTTCATCTTGCCTTTCCTTGTTCCCCAGACCCCCGCTATTGTGGCCCTCCTGTATGCCTGCCTCCCAAAACTGCCAGATGAGACAGACCTTCCCTCCAGACCACAATGCAGCAGTACAGTTAGACCATAAGCACCAGACAGAGACACTATGAAGCACCAAAGCAAGAGAACTGGGTTTGGCAGGACTTGATGTATCAGGAAAGTTCACAGTAAACTGGAAATCTACAGATCCTGTGGGATACTCAGCAGCTACTCCCCTGCTTAATGATTTTGACATATACCAACCTGGGACAAAAGATAAAATTCTCAATTATAAAGAAAAGTCAACTGCACTGATAATTGAGGAGAGCTCGCTTCAAATTAAGTGTTATCAATGTACAAATACTGTAGCTTATTTATGAAGTGAAACGCATTCCCTGGCTTTAAAAGTGTAATAGTATTGATATTTGCTGCATTTCTCAGATAGATACTTCTAAACAATACAAAATGTACAATACCATTTACAGTCTAGTCCTCAAATCTGAGAATCAAGTCCACATCCTTGAAACAGACAGAGAAGCTTGAAAATGAATGAATGAATGAATGATGCAGATAAGATGAAATGTAATGAATAAATGATTAAGAAATAAATTGTTTGACTGAGATAAAATCTAAATCTTAACGTTTAATGGTTTTTATGTAATTATAGCTTTAGTCTTTTTTTCAAACATCAAGGGGAAAGAATACTTTGTTGTTTCCCCTATATTACCTTTTTTTTTGAATAACAATCACAATTTTAAATGAGTCACATTAAATATTATAAATGACACCCATCAATGGTGTGTAACATTTCAAAATTACAACATAAGCATACACAATACAAATGAGTAAATCTATGCCTCAAAATTTTTTTTTTTTTTACATTGATGAAAAAATACTGAAGTAGTACAATAAAACGTTAAAAATACAACTAACTTTTCAATCTTTTGTAAATAGTATATATAAAAATATTAAAACATATATTAAATAAACATTCAAGCAAAAAAGAACATTAATGTGATCTTTTGTAAACAATAGTTAATAAACATAACACATAGATGACTAACACATTTAAAGGCTTTGTATAAATACAAACAGTGCACACAGCATTATGTGATAAACTACAATGTCTTTGTAACTTTCACATTTTTTGCAAGAAACACTAGCATGTCAATGTCCTCTTCCATGAAGCCACTGCATTCTTTGTTGGATTTCAAATAAGCACTGATGTACTAAATACACACTCTGAGCACACAGAGGAAGTAGCCTCACTGTTTATGCAGAACTTGGCAGGTTGGGATAAAATAGGCAAAGTCTGAGAAAAGCAAAGTATAGCACGCAATGAGTAAAGGACATGCTGTGTTTCTGAAACATTATTATAGGGAATTACTTTTATAGGTGAAGCTATATTTAAGCAATATTGTAGCTTATAGCATTGCCAATAATTAGGAAGTGAAAAGGGTAGCTGTCAGTTCATCAGATCAGCCTAGATCACTGAAGGATCATTTGTTCCAATTCAGAAGCATTTACTTTACTATCCTATCCAGATAAAATGCTATCAGCTTGTTCCAACATTTTGTATGCAGTCCCCTAAATTAACAATTAGGAACCATACTACTTACATTTATCTAAGCAAAAGATGCTTTCTGTAGTTATAACTTAACCTGAGGTCCATGGACCAATAGGGGGTTCTGTGAGGGTCTGATAAAAATTAACATTTCTAATCACTATACAGCCTGGTATAGAGCTATACAGCTACTACATACCTTTGTGAATCAGGGTTTCAGGGTTCAGCACTTTTTCCATCAAAACGTAAAGTCGAAATAGACTGGATGTCAAACATGATATGCTTGTCACCTTGTCACCACTCCACAGTTTCATATTCTTATTCAAGGCAAACAAGAATAAACTTCTCATTCAAATAAAGTACATAACAAGAAAGTAGATGTAGTAGTAGTTGTAGTAGTGCAAGTAATGGTAGTGCTGTAAAAAACGTAGTAGTAGTAGATCTGTTTTAATTTGCACAAGAGGACTGTATTTCATAATTATGAGTGGCCATTACTTTTTGCATAAAAAGGAGCTTTTTTAGATTGTTTACTTAAAAGTTTAATAATACTTTGTGTATGTCATATATGTATGAGACAATCAAATCTCGATAAATAAAGTACATTATATTCATTGCATGCAAAGTTGTGTTTATGAGAGTATTTCTGTGGAAGGGGGTCCATAGCCTTCATCAGATTCTTAAAGGGGTCTGTGACTCAAAAAAGGTTAACAACACTTACAGGTTTAGTCACAATTTTGAATTACTGTATTTTTTGTTCTGATATAGCTTACTTACTTGCTTGCTTACACTCTTTAAAATTAACTACTTTAACCTTAAGATTTCCAGTAAACAATAAAATGGAACCATAAAGGTGGCTAACCTTGGGATTACTAACTTGATACCACTAGCATGTGTGAATCACTCATTAATTATAATGCAGCTGTTTAAATAGAGTATTACAAAGGCATAAAAAAAAAACAACTTCAACACTGTTGATCACAAAACAATGTCGATTTTCTCAGAAAAGTAAATAATCATATAGTATACAGAGAGAAACCGAGAAACTTGACACCAGAAGAACAAATATCCTCTGTTAAATAAAATTATCAAAAAGCATCAGCCTCAGTTTGTGACATGTGCTAGATCACACTGTGAAAGAAAAATTAAACTTAAAAAAATGGTAGTATGTTTACAATGATTAATAAATTCATTGTTTGTTGGGAGGATTTGGAGTAACTTTACCAAATACATTATTCCTTGTGTCAGAGGTGGCTGGAGTGGCGACCCGGCCGGGACACCCAGGAGGACCGGAGGAGGGCTTGCGCCTTCCTCAGACCATCTGGGGGCGACCGCCCTGGTTCCTTTGGGGGCCACGGGTACAGAGCTTTGAAGCTCCACCCTGTAGGGGCCCGTGGTCACCGCCAGGGGGTGCCCCCATGCCTTTGGAGCCCTGGACCTCAGCACTTCCACCACACCAGGAAGTGCTGGGGGGGAAGAGGTGCAGGGACACCCAGAGGGCTTCCGGGTGCGCAGCTGGCACTTCCGCCACACAGGGGAGTGTCCGCGGAGGAGTGTCAGGAAGCAGCTGGAGCCCATCCGGGCTTGTATAAAAGGGGCCGCCTCCCTTCATTCAGGGCTGGAGTCGGGTGAAGAGTGGACAAAGCAGGTGAAAGAAGAGTGGAGGCGGCCTGAAGAAGAGGCAAAGTGTGTGCGAAGCCTGGACGTGGGGTAAAGTGGGTTGTGTGCACTGACTTTTGTAAATAGTAGTATTGTATATAAACGTGTGGTGGTGTTTTGCAGCATGTCTGCCTGTCTGTTTCTGGGGCTTAGTCCACACTTGGTTGAAGGGACTTTGCCCTCTCCAATGCAATGTACTGATGTTACTTCTCAAATTACTATTGCCAATTTATTAGCAAAAAGTAATTCAGTAAAACATAGATGTAATGAAATGCCCTCTATTCAATGAGGAAGAATATAACACAAAAAAATGACCTGCTTTAAGTAACAGTTCACTTAATATGCCTGTGAAAGTGTTTACTTCATTTAGTGAAATTTTAAGTAAGTGTGGTTATTGGATGGATAGATGAGCTCTCTTTTGTCCCACTTTTAGATTTAGGCTCATATTCAAGCTTACCGTCATAGAGAGAGAGAGAGAGAGAGAATTGCCCATAACTGAATTTATATATTCCACAGCCTGAAGACATCTATGCATTGCTCCATACCTGCACAGTTTGCATATTTACAATACAAAGTCAATTCTGGAATTAGTAAAGTCTGACCTCCAGTTACATTTATGTAATGTTATACTTACATAAATTAACATATTATGTAATTTTGTTTAGCTGTAATTTTACTATCACTAATGAATTTGAAATGGACATTGACAGTTTTTCTTCTCTTTCTACAGGTTCAGTTGTTGAAACAGAGGAAAATAATAGTCACTAATGTTTTCCAGGCTAAGTCATCTGCAATGAAATATAATTTTTTAGAGGTATGGATTTAACAAACAAAAAGGCAGTTCTACACATAGTGTGGGAACCAACCCTGGATTAGGTGCTAAGAATCACCAATAAATCTAACATGCAAATTCTTGGGATATAGAAGGGAAACCAGAGTAATGAAAAGATCATTCAAGCGTATTTTGAAAAATTTTAGGTGAGCACTTGTGCTCTTAGTGCAGGCCATGATTTCATCTTGCTTTTCTGACACCATTTCTGCCCAGTATTTTTCTGATGATAAATTTAAGAAAACTTTCATTATCCAAAACAAAATATAAGCCAAAATAGAGAAGTTCTAAGTGGGCTTGGAAAATGACAGTATGATACCTCTTGAATACAATACAATATTTGCTTACTAGTTTTTCATCACTTAACCTCTTAAATGTATGCTGCACTGAATTTCTTGTGCCAGTAGTTTCTGTCTGGGGATACCTAACACATTTAAGTTATTGAATACGTTCAACACCTTACTGAGGTGGAAAAAGGACAAACAAAGTTACAGACCAAATAATCTGAAGTATTGAGTTTGTGAAACCCTTCAAAAAGAGCACGTAGACTCACCTCACCCTCTCACTGATGTAGTAATGTGTAAAGAACTTGTATATGATTTTTGTTGTAGTACATTCATAACTATAATGCTGAAATATTCTTTCAATACAGGATACACACCATGAGATAACATTTTAAATAAATGCAGTTCTATAAGGTGTAGCAGAAGCATATTAACAGGATAAAAACGTAAAATGAAAAACTGTTTACAATTTTGTTTGCTTATTTTATATTAATTCTTTATTTTACTTTAAAAATCTCACTAATCAATGATTAGTACTGTAAAACTGAATATTTATGTAATTTTCACAATAGCTATAAAAAAAAAGGCTAATATTAATTTAGAAAACAAAGAGTGGTTGTTTGAGTTATACACAGCACATATAAAAGCTGCTATAAAGGCAACACCAAGATAGCATTTTATATCTTTAAAATTGTTTGTTGTAATTTAATAGATGCATAATGTAACACAGCTCACTATGAACATTTCTTAGTACAGCACTACCAATGTTACTAAAATAAAATGACTGATATGTATACACCTGTATAAATATCTATTTTACACATATAAACATATTCATATTTATTTTTTCATTCACTGAGAAATAAAAATTTAAGTCAGCCAAAAAAGAAAGTCATCCAACAGAAGCAAATAATGTATTTTTTCCCCTTGTGATGGAAACTTCATTAAAATGAAATCTCATTTATTAAAGTATGTCTCCACCAAGGGCAGCAAAGACAGTAAACTGAGCACTCTGGTCTTTAGTTTTAGGCTTATTAGCTTTCTGTCACTTCCTGAATCCAGGTTTTAAGGGACAATTGTGCACGTTAACCACTAAACAATATATGTAACCATAGTGTAGGGATGACCAAGGAAAAAACAAAAATTACGAAACATATATAAACACAAAAGTAAAACCCACAGTTAGGCAACAGTATACCAGTCATCCCTTTCTACTCAGAGGAATAGCTGGTCCTCTTGCCCACTATCCACTATACATTTGTACAAGTACCAAGCAGCTTTCTCCTCTTCTTCTTCTCTCTCTCTCGACCTATGACACTAGCTCCTTCCCAGCCAAACCCTGGCCCACATTCACCTTCCAATCCATGGTCAGTCAGTTGCTAGCAGTGAGCAGCCTTTACACTCTACAGTGGGGTTACCTATTTAACCACCTGACCAATATTTCAAGTCATCCTGGAACAGCTAGTGCCTGCATCATTACCAGATACGAGTTTTGCCTCATCTAAATACAATGCTGTAGGCCTCTGTTGATACCATATGGGGAGACTCTGCTCTCACCTAAGAGTTTGGGAGAACTCATCTGGCCTTCAGCTCCACTCTCCATAGGGTGCTGTTTTGCATTCTGTAAATCTTTACTATACTTTTTAAATATTTAGTTTTTGCATAAAGTTGCATCCATAATCTTAGTATTTAATTGCATGTCTTCATGAAGAAAAAGAACATCACAATTAAGGATAAATGTGAGAATACTCCTGCAAAGTACAAGAGGTTCATAAACATCAGTTTGTTATATTAGTTAACAAGGCTGGTCGATGTATTAATGCATCGATCACACTACAACTGTATGCAACATGAATCCTAGCATTTTATGCTCTGAATATGTACAAAGACCCCAAAAGCTTTACTTTATGCAACACCTCCCACTAGAAGATGTTGTAAGAGAAATTTAAAGACTGATATATCACTGTCACAGAATGCAAGAATGAGAGTATTAAAAAAACAGCCAGGTCACATGACTGTCAGGGTGTTATAAACAGGATAAAACAGCACATTGATTCCCTCGAATAGCTTTGCATGCTATTTAAGAAAAACATTTAAATGTGAACTTACTGCAACCATAAGCACACAATCAAGAACATCTGGTTAACCAGAAGTACAAAGTAGTTGACCCCCTGCGCGTGCGCACACACAGATACACACACACACACCCAATCCAAAATCTTTAAAGTCTTGCTAATTATTTAAAAGCAAATGTTTGTTGCATAACAGTATGTAGGGTGAAGCTAAACATGCATCTCATTTCTCTATTCAGAATCTGTTCCTTCCCTGTAGCCACCATTTTTCCAAGACAGGTGAAAGTGTCTAACCATCTCAGGGAGGGTGAAGAGAGGACAGCACTACACACACCTTTATTTTTATCACTTGCACTTACAACCTTTTTCTTTCTGTCACAAGTTAAAGTTCATGACCATAGAGATGGGGGATGTAGACTGACTAGTAAATCAAATGTTACATCCAAGGACTTAGCTCTGACATCTGGCACAATGCCCAGAAAACTGTGGTCAATGCATTGACCTCTACCTTCTTGACCAAGAGGTCCTTCAAACTTCTACACTTGAGACAGCTGCTCACCACTTACAGTACACAAACAGAAATTGCTAGTCTTTTCAAAAAGGAGCTATAATCTCACACTTGGAGGTGAAATTCTCACCCCAAATGAACCACAAATCAAATCATTCCAGTGCACACCAAAGTCTGAATATGCCCAGAAGATAACTGAGAGGAGATACAGCTCTTATTAAGTTCTCTTCCCAGTATTAAAATCTTAAAAAAAGACATTCGCATTCATTACCTGTGACAGTTTATCTTGTAATTTTACTTATATACAGTATTTCTTAAGTTACCCTTCTCTTGGCTTTGCTGCACTTATGTACCAGTTTAATCTTTTTCTGTGAATATCAAAGCACATTTGTACATCTGTGTTAAAACTGCATTTTAAAATGGTTCTCACTCCAAACGGTGACCAGTTTGAACTAGGGCTGTTAGATCAAATAATGCCTTTCGAATATAATTCAAGTTTATTATTAAGGCAAAATCTGACATTCGATTCAGGCGATTCAGGTGCTCTGCTTAACAGCCAATTGGATTAAATGTTTATATTACTTGGTTTACTCAACAAACACTCACAAAACCCTAATCTTAATCATAGAGTAAATGGGCATATTGCATAACATCACATGATATATAATGCAAAGCATCAACCTTCTTAATGGAGCGGAGCTGTGGAGGCCTGCAACTAGGCTGGGCAATATGGGTGGTGAGGAAAGAATGGTTGTTTGTTTGACACACACTAATTTTGGCATCCAGTTAGTACAGATACGCTATGCAAAGCTGCAGTATTTAACTGATCTGTTTTTGTGCTTCACTTCCATATCAGCCTTTTTGTTCCTTTAAATGGTAACCTTGTTATCTTCAACAGTAAGGCCACTTCATAATTTTTTTTCCCATTGCTCTGTACTTTGATCTACGAGTTTTCTCAGAGCAGTATTTTTAAACGCTTCTCTTGTGCCTTATCATTTTGCATCGGATTCTGTACCAGTCACTCTTATACCTGAGAACACTGACTGTTGTTTAATGATAAGACCTTCTCATTAAAATAAATGAAAAATTACAGTGCTAATTCTGATTCTTTTTGTATTACTATGCTTTAAAAGTCCAACTTTAAAGAGCCCCATTAACCAACACGCCATGTCCCACAATTAGTCTATGCCTTAGGTGGCTGATGGCTTCACAAATAAAGCCTAAAACAATGAGATGTAATTAAAGTTATTCAGGTCACCTTTAATAATTGAAAAAAAAATCCCACATCTGTGCAGGCCCTGACTTGGAACTATGATGATCCCACAAATCACATAGGAGCTGCTTTTCCTGGTGAATCCTCAGGTGCTAACTCTTTATTCTGAATGGCACAATATAAATGGTACCCTGCCTCTTCCTGTTGGACAACTCTAAAATAAAAAAAAAAAAAAGTCCATCATCGACAAGACTACCTCTTGCCTGCTCTTTTACTTTGCTCACTACTCTATATATATATCTATTATAAAAGAAAATCCTGAGACGAGACTATTTCCAAGAGATTTTTTCAAGTCCCAAGAGACAAGACTTTGGCCATGAGATTTTTTCAAGTCACGCCCTCCTCTCAACCATATTCAACCACACACACGGTACTCTCACCTCTCATTCGTGTGAATGCTTCTGACAGACACAGTTCCTGCTCTCTCAGCTCTTATACATTTTTACATTTTCCTCACTTTAAGATCCCATATAAAGAAGACTTATTGAAGAATTTCATCCCAAAGGGTTATCAACCGAAGAAATGAGTACACAGGCAATCCTAGCACACAGAAACAATGAAGTCAAACGAATTAATGCAAAAACTGTTGATCGGTTATATGACAAATTGCTTATCAATAGACTGTGCTGAAACAGTTGGTGGTGATCGTGTGGAAGATCTACAATCATTAACACCATACATTCTTCCACCACCCGAAATAATGTTGAAAGAAGGAAGTATCCAAGAATGGTAACGTAGTACATCTTCCACGGATATCATTAGACACCAAAGGAGATCTTGATATGCCATTCATATTAAAATGTTAACAGTTTCCCGTTAGAATACTGTACACACATACACTTACATACATAAATATATGTATACATAAAGTACCCTCCACTATTATTATCACCACTTATAAAAAATGAGTAAGATGGGTTAGAAAAAAATCAGCGTTTGTTGAAGAACCGTCATCTTACACTGAAAAAATGAGAAAAATCTGACTTTTAAATGAAACAAGTTCATTCAAAGAAAAACAAAGCCCTCATCAAGAAATAAATATTTGTAACAAAAACACATGTGCCACATTTGTTGACACCCTTGGAAATTAATGTGAAACAATGTAACTGAAGCATGTTTCCCATTGAAACTGCACATTGTTAAGTTGATTGGAGTAGATAGGAACTATCCAGCTGAAATCAATAACTTCCTGATTAACTAGGATACTAATGTGAGGAGACACAGAACCAAATTTCCTTAGGCAACCATCATCATTGCAAAAAAAAGAGAACACTCAATACAAATGAGGGAGTAGTGTGTTGCCCTTCATAACTCAGGGACTGGTTAATAAAAAATAGCTACTCACCTGAAAATGCCCATTTCTACAGTTAGGGCAATAATAAAAAAGTGGTCATCAACTGGAACTGTGCCACACTTGCCTGGAGAGGACCAGAGTTTATGTTACCCCCACTTACAGTGAGAAGGATGGTAAGAGAGGCAATAATATCTTCAAAGCTTACTTTTGAGGAATTGCAAAAAAATGTCAAATCCTGGGATTATCAAGTCTCCAGAACCACCATCAGATGGCATCTCCATGACAACAGATTATTTGGAATGTACAGTACAGGCCAAAAGTTTGGACACACCTCCTCATTTAATGTGTTTTCTTTATTTTCATGACTGAAGGCATCAAAACTATGAATGAACACATGTGGAGTTATGTACTTAACAAAAAAAGGTGAAATAACTGAAAACCTGTTTTATATTCTAGTTTCTTCAAAATAGCCACCCTTTGCTCTGATTACTGCTTTGCACACTCTTGGCATTCTCTCGATGAGCTTCAACAGGTAGTCACCTGAAATGGTTTTCACTTCACAGGTGTGCCTTATCAGGGTTATTTAGTGGAATTTCTTGCTTTATCAATGGGGTTGGGACCAGCAGTTGTGTTGTGCAGAAGTCAGGTTAGTTGGACGATCATTTATTTTTCAACAGGACAATGACCCCAAACACACCTCCAGGCTGTGTAAGGGCTATTTGACCAAGAAGGAGAGTGATGGAGTGCTGTAAATGGTCATGAAAATAAAGAAAACACATTGAATGAGGAGGTGTGTCCAAACTTTTGGCCTGTACTGTATGCCAGAAAGAAGCCCTTTCTGTCAGTTATTCACAAACGTAAGCACCTGGAGTTTATAAAACATTACTACAACTTTGACTAGAACTGTGTTTTATAGTCTGATGAAACAAAAACTGAACTTTTTGGAAATAAACACACAAAGTGGGTTTGTTGTAAAAAAAACGATGACTATACTGAAAGAAACCTTGTCCCAACTGTGGAATATGGTGGAGGTTATTTCTTGATAAGGGCTTTGTTTTTCTTGGAATTAACTTGTTTCAATTAAAAGTCAGATGTTTCTCATTTTTCAGTGCAAGATGTCGATTCTTCTGCAAACAGTGATTTTATTCTAACCCTTCTTACTAATTTTTTTCAAGAGGTGCCTATAATTGTGGAGGGCACTGTATATCTGTTTGAAGTTATCCTAACTGGAACAGAAGGGTAGTTTTTAAGCGTATTTTATAATTTAAATACAATATATATAGTATATTCTGAAACTTAACTCTGAGAAATTTGAAGAAGAACTCTGATCAAAATTAGAAAACACTCTCAGATAGCTCCCAGTTATTGATGTCAATCTGGCTCTTGGTGCTAATTTCCTTAATTATCTGACAAGCCCTATTTATCCAGCAGTACTCCTAAATACTATGACTGAAACTCTGCAACAGCAGGATGTCCAGATGAAGGCCAAAGGGCTAACCCTTTAAGTCACTGCAAGAGAAGTTGGTCATTCCAAGCCTGTGATTTCTAAAATATTGCCGCTTTACAATGACAACACATTATTCTCCACATAAGACAAATGCATGAGAGGACAGGATAAGGAAGAGACTCTGAATGGGGAATCGGTTCAGCACTGCAGTTGGAATTGCTTCGCCAGTTCCAAGCTGAACACCATAAGGATTTGAAGAGAGTAAGTTTAAATTATTTGGGTCCGATTGGAATCATTATGTTCTGCGTCAAACAAGACTGAACCCAAAGAGCATAAAAAAGTCAGTTAAATTTGTAGGATGAAACGTCATGATTTGGGGGATGTTTTCTGCAGTAGGAGTTGGGCCTCTTATAAAGTTACATGGCTGGGTCACTGCAAATGTTTATCAGAAACTACTTTAGCAACATGTGGTTCCTTTCCTGTGAGCATCTCCCAATCAGCCCTCAATTTTCAATGCCCCTTGTCACACTGCAAAACAGGTAAAGCAGTTCCTTGAAGCTAACAACATTGAAATAATGAAATAGCCAGCCCAAAGTCCAGATCTATAACCAATCGAGAATCTCTGAAAAATACATGGAAGCAAATGTATGGCTAAGAAACCCACTACAGTTACCAAACCGTGGAAGAGACTGGAAGAAGAGTGGACTAAGATCAAACCACAGCAGTGTGAGAAACTTGTTCTGGGGGCACATATGTGCTGAAGTCATTCAAAGCAAGTAGCACTCCCTACTAAATATTGAAAGCTGTAACCCTCCAGAAATTTTACTTGTAATTTTTTTTTTGGCTTCACGATAAGTCAGCGCGTCCGCCCTGTTGCAAGTGGTAAAAGTGCCATTTAAACTAATACAGGTAGATGTGGAAACCGGGTTTTCTGATGAAAAAACAAAAACATTTCAAACAGTATCATTTACATACAACAGATTTTGGCAAATCATTTACATGCAATTATTTATATCCATTTATACACTAAATGCGTGCGTATCCCATGGTCTTAGAGTGGGTGGGCGGGGCTCTGTGAGTTGGCAGGAGTGGCTCTCTGTCTTGTGTGCGCTCTCTGTCTTACTTGCACTTAGAGTTGGCGAGTGGGCTTTGGCGGGCGTGGCTGTCTTGCGTGCGCTCTCTGTCTTGCTGGCCCTTAGAGTTGGCGGGCGGGGCTCTGTGAGTTGGCGATCATGGCTCTCTGTCTTGCGTGCGGTCTAAAGTCAACGTGGCTCAGAGGTGCATGTGCACTTTTGCACAGACGAAAGCGACTGAGGCTGTGTTTGGTGAGTTGTTGCGTGCCTCGGGAGCGACGCTGGACTCGGGAGGACGGTTACAGTTGGCGTGCGTGGCTCTGTCGTGCGTATCCCATGACGCGGTAGGAGGGTTAGAGTTGGTGGGCGGGGCTCTGTCGAGTGTATCCCATGGTCTTAGAGTTGGCGGGTGGGGCTCTGTCTTGCTTGCGCTCACTGTCTTGCGTGCCCTCAGTGTCTTGCTTGCCCTTAGTGAATTATATATATTGATGCTAGTAGAACAGTAATATACACACAACTAATATTCCTCCAAATTTTGAGCAATGACGATTAACGATATTTCAGAAAAAGCAAGCATTCATAAATTGTTCTCTAATTTTGAACTCCATTGTATTTTTTTAAACAAAATATCTCATCATTATTTCAGCAGTATTGATAAAAAAAATAATATAGAGAAATTCCATCCATTATCCAACCCGCTATATCCGAACTACTGGGTCACGGGGGTCTGCCGGAGCCAATCCCAGCCAACACAGGGCGCAAGGCAGGAAACAAACCCTGAGCAGGGCACCAGCCCATCGCAGTATAGAGAAATTAAATTGTGTAATCATTTCCACCATAGAAATCTACATAAATGCAGCCCCCTTGTGCATAGTGAGCACATTCTCAGCTTTATCACTGCATCAAATGCATTAAATGAGAACCAAGGGCAAATGATTTGAACATCTTTAGAGAGCTATATCTTATATAAACATCACAAACCTGTGGTGTAGTCTGGACTTAGCAACTGAGGTGGGGCAACATCATGCCAAGATCAAAAGTGCTCATGGAGGCTCTCAAAATAAGATACATTGCAGTTTATGAGTCTGGGTAGGGTTTTAAAGCCATTTCACAGGAGTCTGTAGTCAACCTCTTCACTGTCCAAGAGATCAGCAACAAATAGAGAAAATTTCAGAACACTGGCAATCCGTTCTGGCCAGATTGTCCCAACAAATACAGTCCAAAAGCCAACTACAAGATGCTGCAGGAAGTCTTCAGGAACCTTTGAGAAACATCAATCAACCAAAGAGGGCAACTGTTGTCTAAATTGGGGTCAAAATGCATTAGCCAAAACCTAGGCTGTTTGGGCACAACTGTTATGTTTTTTATTATAAACATTTTGGAGAAGACATGGAACTAGGAATGTCAATGTACTGAATACTCATGACAATAACCTTGACTTGTCTAGTTGAAGAAAATGCATATGAACACAATGAAAAAATTTATATCCCATACAGAATGTGCCACTGCTAAAGACTGAATTTAAGGACAATGAGCAGAGCGTTAGCAGCACAAACTAAGCATTGTGAAACCATGGAACAAAATGCTGTGGGCTTTTTTTTTTTAGCAGACATTCAGTATTCTTAAAGTCAGTTATTTTCTTCCCAATCGGGACATGTATTCATTTACCCTCAAAATTTGTGATATTTATCCAAAAAAAAAAAAAAAACATATATTCTGGCAGCGTAAAATGGTACTTTATGGGGCATTAGAGCAACAGTGAAAAAAATCTTTGAAACATACTGAATATGCCCACTCCCCAAGTATTGGTTCACAACTTGACATTTTACACACATAGGACTTTAAAAATGTACAAATAAACAATGTAAGTCTTCTGATACAACAAAACTGAAACCAACCTGAGGGTTTTGAACTTGTTATACTAAGCAGAATGTCTTGCCTCGTAATGTCAACCAGACCAGGGCACTGTGCTAAGAGATCCATACAAAGTGTGTTCAATTATTCGTCTACCAGACTATGAAAATAAAATATGGTCAAACTTGCCTCATTACTTTCAGTGTAATCCCTCTTGACTTCACACCTGGCCCACTTTGAAACAAAAGGATTCATCTTGGTCCTCCAGCTAACCAACTACCACCTGCTTGAAATCATTACCATTTGGAAAATCACTGTCCACGTAGGAATTTCTTCAGGTTTCAAAAGAGAAAATAATCAGTGGGAGCCGAGTCAGGACTGCACAGTGAATAAATGAACTCTATGATAGCCCATTTCCTGATAGCAGCCTTAAATGTTTGGGATTTGAAGTAACAACACACCTGCTGTCACTTTCCCACAACATTTCAGTATGATGGCCTCATGTAATGACATTGTGGAATCCTATCTTTCTCCTGTAATGGATGACTTGTGTGGCATGAATTCCAACAGTAAAATACCCTTTCTATTCCAGAAACCTGTAACCATGATTTTTTTTTTCAGCTGAATGCTCAAAACAAAATTTCTTGGGAGTCAGGGACTCCCTCTGCTTCTACTGCATGGACTTCTGTGTGGTTTCAGGGTCATGGTGGTGATCCCACATTTCATCCCCAGCAATAATTCATGAGAAACATCTGTGTGATTTTCTCTAAGAAGATCCAAGTTCTTGTGACTTAATTCCTGGTGACATGCTTCCTTATCTGGTGTCAGATTTCAGGGAACCCTTCAGAAATTGAGCTTTCACATCATCTAATGAAAATGGATTACTATAGAAGCTGTACCAGCTGAAATGCCTCATTCATAGGCTATAACATTAACCTTAACACAATGATCTTCCTTAATCATGGCCTCCAATTTGGCACCATTTCTGTGAAGATGCCTACACAGAATGCCCTATGTGGGGGTCATCTTCAATCAACCTCTGACACCATTTAAATGGCTTGGCCCAAAACTTCACCTTACATCACCATACTGAGCATTCAACCACTCATGGATTTCCTTTGGCTTCTTCCTACCACTCATGGATTTCCTTTGGCTTCTTCCTATCCTTTGTAAGGAATTTAATGACTAGACAATACTACCAACCTGTAGGTTTCTTCATAGATTTGCTGGAAGATTTGTTTGCCATCCTCTTTCTTTAAGTGTTTGCAATGAAATTACCTCAGACTACATGTATGGCAAGCCAAGCCATGTCTTGTTCTCCAGTGACAAGTTCAACAAATAAATAGATGGTACCGGGTGGATAAATTATTGAACACCTCTGGTAATCCCAGGCAGTACACCTCTGTCCACCCTGGTTTAAAACCGATTACCCCTGGAGATCATTATCAATAGACCCGCCCTAGATTGCCTGCGAAACTTATCTTACGGGTTTTTATAACACAGCAAGAACGGGGAAGCTCTTTGTACAAGGCATTTAGACTTGGCCACTTAATCATATATGCCCTACGCAGTGATACGTCACTCAAACCAGAACAGCAAGACAGAGAGAGATCTGAGACAAGTCACATCGCAACACTCCAAAAGTAAACACGTTAACTCCTGTTCTAGCAATACAGTCAACTCTGTAATCCTTTAAGATCATTCAAATTCACCAGCCCGGCGTATGACTGGAGAAGCAGGTACGGTTTACCAGACACGACTTCACAGCCAATGTGGTGCTACACTGAAAAGTGACAATTAACGGTGCCCGCTGACTAGACGTTAGTCACATGCGGCCTTGAGGCCACTGAGCGGCTGGCCCATTGTCTCGTGGTGCCACAATACTCGTACCTGAGTCTCCGCCCGGCACTGAACGCTGCGTACAGCGCAGGTAGAGAGCAGACACGCCGGCAAAACAGGCGAGGGTGAGCTGCCACGCTTCACAGGAGTCCTTCGGTTTGCCCATTATAAAGAAATCCCCACTGGTCCCATTTTAGCGACGCTGTAGTTCAGAACGCGGCATCGCCGCCTCGGCAACGCAACACAAACTTGCCCGCTTCCTGGTGCGACCATTTCGCTACATTGATGACAGGAACGTTTACCACTATATCTTTAAAGCGACAAAACAATACATGCCTCGGCAAAACAATAATAATATCTGATAGCAAGCATTTGAAAATTACATAAATATGAAGCCAGTTTAATGACAATATTTCACTCAGTCACCCTCTTTTTGACTTCAAATTGGTACAGTCCGAAATTTGAAGGCTGGTCGATTTCTCCCGCTTGAAGACTCTTAGTCGGCTCTCTGCTGGCATCTATTGATAGGTCCAAGGCAGTGCAGCGACACTAGCGTCTCGTTAACTCCTTTTGAAAATCCTGTTTCCTTTACAGGACTTGCGTCGGCCCGCCCTTCATAACTCAGGACCGGTTTAGGTCAGTTGAAGAGTGTTCTGTTTTGTTTGTGTGTGTTTTTAACCCGTCCATTGTTTTCTAAACAATAATTTATACTCGTGATATAGACTGTGCTGGTCTCGTCTGCAAACATTACAGGGCCTTATGTTTAATGTACGCTTAAGTACGTTCCCAACTACAGTACTTGGAAACTACAGGTATAGTACTATTCAGGTTAGGGTCTCACCACTTTGAACACTGACCAGGAAGGCTCCTGTGTGCAGTATGTTTTATGTTTTCCTTGTGTGGATTTTCTTCTCGAGTTGCAGTATCCATCCACATACCAACCGTAGGGCACTCGGTTTGCAGCTCTAAACGTGTGTGGAACTGTCCAGTGCATCTGAGTTTTAAAACTAAATGTACAATTATAATAAAATAGTATTTTATATAATTTTCAACAGTAGTAGGAAGGGTAGTAGTATACCTGTACAGTAGTACACCTTGTTTAACTGTGGCAAATGATATGACGCATATATTGTGTGCTATATAAAGAGATGAGGTCACCCTGGCTTGTAGCATCACATGTCCATTACATGGCGCTTAAGGTCACCAAGAGACACTAAAATATCTCATATAAAATCAAGACATTCCAGGGATATCACTGCACACCTGCATTTTGACAGTTTTATTATGAAACATTTTTGGACTTTTTTTTTATAGAAGAAGGCTTGGTTCCTGTGTTCTGTCTGTTAGCTATAGAGATATGCTCCATATTACCATCATTGCAGAAGAAGAGTAGCTGTTGAGAATTAATGACTGCATCAGGGTTCACAGCACTACCTTCAGAAATAATTTACTATTCACTAAGTGGATATGGTTGATGCATCACAGCTCCAGGATGCTATAGTTGAATCCTGATCCAGTCACTGTCTATGTAAGGTTAGTACTGGTTTCCCTGGGCACTCCAATCTTCCTCCGTCATCCTTCATATTTACATGTTTAATTGACAGGTGACTTTGACTTGGCTCCATGTGTGCCTTGTAATAAACTGGCATCCTGTCTCCAATCTTGCACACAGTTCTTCTGTGACAGCATTATGCAGGCACCACACAATGTTGACTGATGAGGTGGGTCAAAAAAGGGATTGATCGGTTTAATGAATAGAAATACTGAATCTTTGGATGGCTAGACTGTTTTGTACTTTATTGTGCTTGTTGTAATGTTCATTCTAATAAACGTTAAATGAACCACTATGTCCTTTGAGAAATCATGGGATCTTTAGAATACTAATGTTGAATCCTTCCATTTTCTGTACCCATGACTTCTTAGACAGCCTACTGCAAACACTTTATCGTTTCTATGTAACTTACCAACATTTTGGATATGATGCTTGCCAGGGGACCTACTACAAACTGAACAATTTAAATGGCACTGAAAGGTCACAAGGCTACCAACTGAGCTGCTATAGTCATCAACAAGATCAACAACATCATGTATTTCTGTAGCACATTTTCATAAAAAGGAAATACAGTAGCTAGAAATGTTTACAAGATTACAAAGAAAAAATAACAAGAAAAAAAATCAAAAATATATTTTAAAAAAATAATTAAAAAATCACATGCCAAAAATATAAAATAATATATTAGTATGTATTTACCTAACATAGATATGCAAGAAATAAAAATTTCATTTTTCAAATCTCTAAAGATTTGATTTCAAGTCTCTAAATAGAAGTTTGGTGATATAGTCAGCTGGCCAGTGACAACAAAATTAAAAAAAAAAAATTAAAAAAACCTTCAGATAAGCTGGAGAAAAAAAATCTGCTGGGGTTCCAAGGCCAAAAGAACACCAATCTCCCAATGGGCATTCTATGGTCCATGATTGTGTCCCAATTGCAGGATACTCATGCCGAGTATCACTCCATATCATTCTCTGCTTGTCCAGCCTCCCACTTTAGACACACATGGCCTGAGGCTATCTTAGCAGCATTGGACACAAGAGTTATCAGCTGTAGATGTTACACTTATTTATACAGAGACATTTTAGTGTTTGCCTAACATTCTCATCTATGGGATATGATAGAAAACCAACAACCACATGGACAAAACTCGCACTCTCCATAAAGACAATGTCTATTTGTGTTATGAACCCAAAACTGCCAAGTTGTGTGACAGCAGCACTATTTCTGAAAACACCTGACAACTTCAAACACTAGTGTTCAGTTAATACTGAACTAACACTCTGTCCAACAGTAATCACAAATTGTATTATGAAACTAAGCTATAAAAACAGCAAAAAGTAATAAAGAACTATCAAAAAATGTGGTATTCAATGTGGCAACCTCTGCCAATTTATTACATCATTATTCTTAGAAATGTGCCCTGTTTGTTTAAAAAGATGGAAAATCACCTTCCGAACGCAATTGGAAAGGAGGATGTCCAATGATATTTCTTATCTCCCAAAAATACAGAAGAAGTTGAGAGTAGAACGCAGACTGCTGTGTTCAAGGTGCAAATAACTCAGGCTGCACACTTGCAAGACACCAGGGGATGTCTCCATCTACTGGTTAATAGCTATACCTACAATTAAAAGTATTTTGAGCTATCAAATTAAAAATATGGTCATCTTTCATGGGAAGTATTTGCAGTTCCACAAGGCGGCAGTTGTTCTTTGCACTTTAACGCTATTCACAAGCACAGATGCAAGCAACTGAATGGGGGTTTACGGGTTGAGAAAAACACACGTTTGACTTGACGTACAGTACAACTCACAAGACACAAGGTTACGAAATACAAACACCGCGACGGATCTGCGCCGCTCCCCGTCTGAAATCAATGAGCGGCCGATCGGCCCAACTCACGCGGGGTGGCTTTGCAGGCAGAGACAAAGGAGCACGCGTGGATTGTCGCACACACGTAATCTGAACCAGGTTTGGAAACAGCCCTGGATATGACGCTAATCCTTTGGAATGGCCTTTCTTTCTTTCTTTCTTTCTTTCTTTCTTTCTTTCTTTTTCTTTCTTTCTAGATAGATAGATAGATAGATAGATAGATAGATAGATATTGTAACCTACCAGTGCTGTTATTGGGTGATTGACCTTTTCACAATGGACATTGTGGGCTGAAGACAAGACTCATGACCAACAGATCCCATGAAGTTTTAGTTTTGTGTTTATGACGTGCGTTTAGTATCCTTGAAGTAACTATTTAACAATATTTTAGCAAAAAAGCACATTTTCATCATACGACGGAATAATTGATGTGTCTGTTATGCGATACAAGTATCATGAGAATTTTTTTCTCTTTTATCCCATAAACGTTTTTCACATTGCTTATCGATGTATAGCATTGCTTACTATTGGCTTTTATCTTATTAACTTGTTTTCCCTCCATTCTAAAGCATCAGATTTTTTTCTCAGCACCTGCTATAAAATATATGGGGTAAATAACATATAAAGAAAATATCATTTTTAGATTGAGTATTCATTTAAGAAAAATCTTTGTGCCAATAAGTGAAAGACTAAGATGCAGTTCACACTGGGTACAAGATGTTTTACACAAGTTGATGCCAAGTACAAATCGTTGGTCACTGTGGGTCTGCATCACCACTGGCTCATTGCTCCTGTAGGGGGCAATATTGTTAAATCAATATTCAATACGCTGCTGTGGTCCGTGTAGGTGATGAGCTTTACATTCGTATACAAAACCTGCTTATGTAATATTGTACATTTATATGAAGTATATGCAGTATATATACAGTGGTGCTTGAAATTTTGTGAACCCTTTAGAATTTTCTATATTTCTGCATAAATATAACCTAAAACATCATCAGATTTTCACTCAAGTCCTAAAAGTAGATAAAGAGAAACCAGTTGAACAAATGAGACAAAAATGTTATACTTGGTCATTTATTTATTGAGGAAAATTATTGAATATTACATATTTGTGAGTGGCAAAAGTATGTGAACCTCTAGGATTAGCAGTTAGTTTGAAGGTGAAATTAGAGTCAGGTGTTTTCAATCAATGGGATGACAATCAGGTGTGAGTGGGCACCCTGTGTTATTTAAAGAACAGGGATCTATGAAAGTCTGCTCTTCACAACACATGTTTGTGGAAGTATATCATGGCACGAACAAAGGAGATTTCTGAGGACCTCAGAAAAAGAGTTGTTGATGCTCATCAGGCTGGAAAAGGTTACAAAACTATCTCTAAAGAGTTTGGACTCCACCAATCCACAGTCAGACAGATTGTGTACAAATGGAGGAAATTTAAGACCATTGTTACCCTCCCCAGGAGTGGTCGACCAACAAAGATTACTCCAAGAGCAAGGCGTGTAATAGTCGGAGAGGTCACAAAGGACCCCAGGGTAACGTCTAAGCAACCGAAGGCCTCTCTCACATTGACTAATGTTCATGTTCATGAGTCCACCATCAGGAGAACACTGAACAACAATGGTGTGCATGGCAGGGTTGCAAGGAGAAAGCCACTTCTCTCCAAAAAAAAATTGCTGCTTGTCTGCAGTTTGCTAAAGATCACGTGGACAAACCAGAAGGCTATTGGAAGAATGTTTTGTGGACGGATGAGACCAAAATAGAACTTTTTGGTTTAAATGAAAAGTGTTATGTTTGGAGAAAGGAAAACACTGCATTCCAGCATAAGAACCTTATCCCATCTGTGAAACATGGTGGTGGTAGTATCATGGTTTGGGCCTGTTTTGCTGCAGCTGGGCCAGGATGGCTTGCCTTCATTGATGGAACAATGAATTCTAAATTATATCAGGGAATTCTAAAGGAAAATGTCAGGACATCTGTCCATGAACTGAATCTCAAGAGAAGGTGGGTCATGCAGCAAGACAACGTCCTTAAGCAAACAAGTCGTTCTACCAAAGAATGGTTAAAGAAGAATAAAGTTAATGTTCTGGAATGGCCAAGTCAAAGTCCTGACCTTAATCCAATCGAAATGTTGTGGAAGGACCTGAAGCGAGCAGTTAATGTGAGGAAACCCACCAACATCCCAGAGTTGAAGCTGTACTGTACGGAGGAATGGGCTAAAATTCCTCCAAGCCAGTGTGCAGGAATAATCAAAAGTTACTGGAAATGTTTAGTTGCAGTTATTACTGCAAAGGGGGGTCACACCAGATACTGAAAGCAAAGGTTCACATACTTTTGCCACTCACAAATATGTAATATTTGATCATTTTCCTTAATAAATAAATGACCAAGTATAATATTTTTGTTTAACTGTTTTCTCTTTATCTACTTTTAGGACTTGAGTGAAAATCTGATGATGTTTTAGGTTATATTTATGCAGAAATACAGAAAATTCTAAAGGGTTCACAAACTTTCAAGCACCACTGTAGTTTCTACTTAATTTACTTTGTTACATTGTTTTTCCTTTTAATATTTGATATGTTATACAGTTTTGCTTTTTGCTTTCACTATTATGCTCTATCTGTTTATAAAACTGTATTTCTTGGACTAACACTGACAGTTTTTTTGTTCCCAGAGACTTTTAGAAAAATTGGCTAAATACTGGTTAAATACTGATTAATTTATTGTAACTCAATATTATCTTAAAGTTATTTTAAAAAAACAGTTCCCCTCTGTAAGACCTGCAAAGTGCTGAACCCTGGACATGCTGTAGCATTACAACCACTGCCCTGGGACTGTTGAATTACAGTCTCTGTAACTTTCCACCCTCCAAACCTCCACCTGTTTCAACAGCACCAGGAGAAGATAATGGCTAGGGCTGTGAAAGTGTGTCAGCTAACTGTTGCCTTCATCTCTCAACTTTCTTTGAGTTTTTCCTGGCAGATCCTCATGTAGATTGTATGCTGAATTATTTTTAATACAAGCTCAGAAGAAGCTTATTATTTGTGTTGTGATTGTTGTTTGTTGCCATTGTGGTTTTTGTGGTAGAACTGTAAGCAGAACTAGCTTTTTACTGTAGACTTCCCCGGGTTCAAATTCCTGCCCAGGGAGTCTGTATGTTCTAATTATATTTTCCTAGAATATTTTCAGGTACTCCAGTATGTCTTTAGGTTTGGTTGTTTGAGTAATTTTAAATTAGTGCCATATGTGCTACACAATGGCCTGGTGTCATGAACCTGGGGTTCCTAAGCACAAAATGTCCCAAAAAATACAAATCCAGAAGAGGAAGTCAAAAACAGAGCATACAGTCAAAAATCAAGTAAGTTCACAGGAAAACACAGCAATATCACAAGAAAAACTCATTGACACCAGCACATACATTCTATGAACTGCAAGGGACTGATGGTTTTCTCAGCCTTTATTGGGCTGAGGGCAGCCCCTTAAAAGTGATTGGCAGATGGCCCGGCCTCCTGGGGAACCACCCACAAGACACATGGAACATAACAGAAGATACATAGACACTAAATAGTATACAGCAAATGGGTTTCAATAAGACATATAGTAATTCAAAAACAAACCTGTAAAATCTTGACATCTGGCATCCAGTCCAGGACTGGGCCCTGCCTTAGGTGGAAAAATGGTACCTTATTATTATAACTTTAGATTTGACTAATAGCTTTATCCAAGGTGACCTACAGAGTAAAGACGCTAATAAACACATACAGTAAATGTGTCGACTTAACAAAACATTCCACACTCTCAGGATCCAGTACAGCACGTTTTCAGACATAATAATAATTTGATATTCAGTAGGTGAAAAAGAACAATGTGATTACAAAATTGACTGTGCCATCACTGCAATTGCTTCCGTCCAATATCTCCTTTACATCAAAAATGGATACAAAACTTACAGAGCATTGTGACGGATGTGAATAGCAGTGCTGTGTCCATCTACCATTTCTCGTGCTTTCAACTCGGTGACCCCCCAACCCTCTAAATGTCACTGTACCAACAAGAGAGCTCAAACTCTAGTAATTTAGTGACTCTTAATGCAGACAGTGCAGTCTTTGTATTTAGGCCAAAAGTGGTACTGCCCACCATCTTCCAGCAGATGGTAGTGTTGTGCAAAAATTAAGTAATTAGTTATCTCACCTCAGTAATTTAACTTCTTAAAATGTTTATAGCAAACCCAACATAATCATTATAATCAAGTTTTTCCATTTTCCTATGATATGCTCAAAGTTTCGCTTTGGAGTATGTAAAATTTTGTTTCTGCCTGGTGCTGCTGGTCTGTTAGCGGGTTGCTTGGGCAGACCTTTGCTCTGTCAGTGTGTGTTTTCAGCTCCACCTTTTGGGGTTTGAGGGCTAAAGCCCTTTACATGACCCATTGGTCACCATTTAAAGAGTGCATGGATTTAAACATCGTGTGAATTACTTACTGTATGTACAATATGATTTAGCACTAAACTAAGAATAAATTATCTAAAGGCAGTTCCTTAACCAAACAGATCCAAATGCTATAGAACAGAAAAAAATAGCAATATCCATCCATCCATTATCCAACCCGCTATATCCTAACTACAGGATCACGGGGGTCTGCTGGAGCCAATCTCAGCCAACACAGGGTGCAAGGCAGGAAACAAGACCTGAGCACTTTCCATGAAACTCACTCAATGAACTACACAGAAATTGCCTTTATAGGCTGGGGAGTGGTTCTGTGGCAGTGATGCAAGGGGTGGTCCTGCCTCTTGGAGTTCCACCTACAGAACACAAACAACATAATGAAGTTTAAAGAAACACTACATAAATAATTCTAAACATAACAAAAACAGTAAGATATTAAATATAGCGACTAATTGATGAGCAAACAGAATAATATTGACAGAAATAATCAAAATAAATAATCCATATCGAAAGATTAACAAAAAAGACAAAGGAAAAGAATATAAACATAAAACAGACACTAACCCAAGCTAAAACATAACAGCTGCGTTCCCTGCATACAGAATCACACCAGCGGCTCCACCTCACTCCGCTCACTTGGGGTCAGAGGCAACACTATCTCCCATTACTTTCCCCAACTCCATGAGCTGATCCAAACCAGGATCATCCCCAAGATGGCCAGGCCAATGGGTTAAAACAGTAAAGAGCATCTTGTGGTGCTGGTCTTTAAGTATAGGGTGGTCCAGAACTAATTATGCAATTTTCATTACGCTATAACTTATTAAATTTATTACATAGAAAATCACCCATAAAATCCCAGACAATCGAGAAGTATGCAAACTGACGACATGAAGAATCGTCTTTGCACCGAACTGGAATCGTCCCCGTATAAATCAAAGTCACCCAGACGATCTGCATCTGCATAATTAGATCTAGACCACCCTGTACTTGATCCTCTCCCTCACTCACACTCTCTCACACACACACACACACACACACACACACACACACACATACTTTGCACAGATTCTCAGGATGGACCCAATATGAGCTATAGCTCAGCTGGACTTGCTAGGGTACATATAAACCTTTCACTTGGGCATTCTGCTGACTGGCCAATAGCCCCTGTGCTCATTTGATTTTCCTTACTGCCCTCATTCTTCTGTACAGCCTGTGAACTATTTAGCACATCCTACAATGTCTTTGTATTGTTCAAGTCACTATATAAAGTAAAAAGAAGCACAGAAGAGGAAATATTTGCCAGTTGCATTTTAGGATGACTGACTCCCCCTCTATATACCAAAGAATGTGAGTCCTTCTTACACATACCCAAGTTAATACATGCCACACTACTTCAAATATTAAATGTCCATTTTCTGTCATGGTTTCTAATCACTGATGCCCAGAAGCGGAGGCGCCATTGTAGGAAGTGCGTGTCTGAGGCTGGTAAAGGGGAGGTGGGGGGTGGGGAGGTAAGCATTGCTTTTAGTCAGCCCCTCTTAATCCCAGCACCCTTCGCCCATTTCTAATCAGTCTTAAAGCATCCATCGGCTCCCCCTTTCCCGACCCCATCTCCTCTCGTTCAGCTGTGATGTCATCACTAATCCAAAAGGCCCGTTTATCTGTGCGGCTGCTGAGCGAGAGATAGAGATTCATGCTTTGCCACGGAGGGGGATGGGGGGGCGGGAGGCAAGACAAAGCTCGGGAAGTCCCGCACCGTGGAGACATTTTAACAAGAACACGGCTTTAACTTTCCCTGGTTCGTGTTTTTTTAAATCCTGATTAGTGAGCAAGTGGAAGGATAGGCTGGAGAGAAGGGAGGTGATGCTTTCAGAGAGTTGGACTTCTGTCACTGCAAAGAAAAAACTGAGATAATATGTAAAGGAATAACAGCATCCATTAAACGGCCTGCTCTCGCTATTTGCCAAACACACTGCAGGCCTCCCCTACTTCTGCATAACAGTTGCGGCACACCATTCGATGGGGACAAGAAACTGGACAGGTTACAGTGGCCACTCACAATATTGTCCTCATGGTAGTGAGGACAAATGGGAAAGGAAAGTATCAGCTCAGAGAGAAATCTCCAACAATATGAAAAAACGCAGTCCAAGAAGAAGGATGATGTTCTGCATGAAGTGATGGCCATGCTGATAGAACTCCTCAGGCCTCTGTATGTAACTGTCTGTGACCAGGCAGATTCTTTTGAGTACATGTGATGACCCCATTATGACTTCTTTTATTTTCACAGAAACCACCAGATTCCCTTAGCATGGTTCATTTAATTGGGCAGGTAGAGTTGATTCAAGGTCTAGAAAGTCTATAATCTGACAGACACCATGAAACTACCCTCTCGCTTTTGGTGGGCAGACATAACTGACAGCACTAGACTGCATCATTGCTCTGGTATACTGTATAAGTAGACAAACATCTTTGAAACCAATGGGCTCCCTCATTAGACATCCCATAACTGGATAGACACCAACAGACACCTCATAAAATCCTCTCAAGGGTGGCAGACAGGTTCCCTGAAATCTAACTATAGATATCATTAGATCTCATTATTGTGGGTTCTCTATCATCAAGACTCCTCATAACTGAGTAGAGGTCATTTTCTGCACTGGACCCCCTCAGTATGTCCCTTCAGCACTTGTAAATGAGACAGACTTGGTCACTCTGGTCCCTGTACCCTGCCAGACACCTGTGACACCACAGGACCCCTGTAAATGGTGTAATATCACTGTCTCTGTGAAGATATCTGCTAGAAGTGTTGAACCTTGAGGACAAATCTGCAAAATGTGGGTACTTAAGACACACTCACAAACTTCACATCACAAAAAGCAATAGAAGAAATCCCCCTTACCCCACCACCCCAAGGATGGGACAGCTTGCAAACTGCAAACATTGTGCTTTTGGTGTGAAACGTCAGGCTTCCAGCCTCCTCGTAGCCTCTACTGACAGAATATTACATACAATAAAGGATTTTTGATGGTGGTAGACTCACTTACTGGGGTACTTATTGATGGACACATACTCCTGACACAATTTGGCTCATTCAAAATGGCCTTGCAACTGGGCAGACACTACTTACTACAGTGGACACTTTCATCTCTGGCACTCCTGCAGTTGTGCAGACACCAACGGACTACATCAATATGGTTCCTGATAATGGGCAGACACCAATGGACATTATTTACCAAATTGGACTCTTTTGTTGTAGCCCCTGTAGCTTTTCAAATATGGGTACTCCTGGGCTCCTTCACCTAGATGCCTGCAACTGGGCAAATACCACCAGCACTGCTGGACTTTATCAGTAAGACTCCCATAACATGGCAAGACATGACTCCATAACTACGGCTCTTGTAATTAGGCAGACACACCTGACACAACTAAATCCTTCAGTGTGAGCCCTGTGATTGGACAGGCAATGAAGATGGGGTGATTCCTGATTTGGGGCTTCTTTAAGAGGACAGACACTGCTGGTCTCCCTCACTCACACCCACTGTAACTGAACAGATATTATCACTACATTGTGCTCAAAAATGATAATTCCAAAGCCTTTATAGATGCCATTGACAGACACTTTCACAACTTCTGGGCCACAGTGACTGGGCAGATATCACAACACTCCTCCAACCATGGACTCAGTAACTAGGTTGATATCTCTGATGGCGTTATACTCCCTCACTGGGATCCTTCAGAAATGGTAGACACTACTGGACCCCCACCAATGGACTCAGTGACCCATGAAGACACTGTTGTGTACAGTAAGATCCTTCACTGGAAGTCCGGCAATTGGGTAGGGACTAATAGAATCCTCACAATGTTCTCTATAACTTGACAGGCATGTGTAGGCACAAGTGGACTGTCTTAAATAGACCCCTGTAATTGAATAAAAGTTCATGACTGCAGTGGCCTCCCTCACAGCTGAGCCTGTAATTGGACATGCATTACCGACTGCATCATTCTAGACAAACACCTCTGCCACCAATGGGATCATCACCAAGATTGGGCAAACATTGGAGACTACTGTTGGGAGCATGATGTGAACTCCTGTAAATGGACAGATGCCCATAGTACCAGTGGACCTCCTGTGAACTGGACTGGTCTCAAGTTGAGATCCAGGATCTCCGCTTTTCCTGCACTCTCCGCCATATGATGGGCACCAATTCTAATCTGCCCTCAAATTCTGCAAAAAATCCATGAAAAGCTCATGTAAAGCCAAAATTGCACAGATAAATTCCAGCCCCAAATTCAATGTCATTGTGACATTTAGTCCACTGTCAGTCCTCCATGCACCATATGCACTGACCAGGAGCAGAAGATATACATATTAGGTAATTTCTTCATGGCTTTTATATTTTAAAACACTTGTTTAGATAACTACAGTACTTCCGTGGTTTTGTCCAATTTGATATTTGACAGTAATTCCAGACCCCTCTCTACACACCCATGTAGGCACACAAGTGCCAGAGCAATGGCGCAGACACAGCCATCTACAATAAATACTCGCATTTTCCATTGATCAGCATGAGCAGGACTGCCAGACACTTGAATGTACTGCAGGTCACTCTGGGCATAAAGCAGGAGACCTCTCTGGTTGAAATGAGGACCCAGCATAGTAGGTCTACTCTACACACACAAAAAGAAACACATTTACACACACTCAGAAACAATTACAAGAAGGCTCAATTTACACTCAAACACAAATGTATAAAAAGTGAATATTGCTTATAATGATATACACAATGTCATGCATGTGCGCTTGGGGGTCTTCTTCTTGGCTCTGTCGAGGTGCAGAGTACCACCCGCTACAAGAGGGGGCACTGACACTATCACTGTCTTCTTTCATGATCACAGTTCTGACAGGCAGTCCCAGCATGACGCCTAGCACCCGCCTTCAGCCCTAAGATGGCTCCGCCTCTTCCAGTCTGGATACAATAAAAATGGGCTGCCCAGATGATGGCGGCTCATTCTGGAACCAAATGGCAAAGGAGACAGAGCTTCCTTTTACACAGCATGTTGTTTACTCTCTCAAGTTGGCTGTAGTGGCTGTTATTTCACTATTGCTTGTGAGCACAAAACAGCTAAACATAATTTTTGATTATTTTTCTGTGGCTGAGCCCCCAACGATTAATTGGGGTAGCCTAGCTGGTGCCCAAACTATTCTTGCTGTCTCTCTTACAATCAGACCACCGATCACAACATCTAAAGGAACAGAGCCTCCCAGGTACAAGAACATACAAATATGCACAAACACAAAGGCTGAAGATCTCATACGTGTGAACACAAATGCATCCTTAGGCTTCTGTAACAGGGCAGACATCACTGACAATGCCAGACTCCTTCACCTAAAGCCTTGTAGTTTGCAGACACTACAGGACTGCATCACTATGGCTCTCTTATATGGGCAGACACTAGTGGTGCCACTTGGTTCCTTCACCACATTCCGTGTACACAGGACAGATGTTACTGACCAAAATGGACCTTCACTGGGGTCCCTGTAACTTGATACTGCTGGACTCCTTTACCCAGGCTCCAGCAATTGGGCAAATGCCACTGATGCTGCTGGGCTTTACCAATAAGATGGCTGTGATAGGCTGGCATGACATATTAATTCACTTCTAGGTGTTTTTTACATTTTACAACAACCATTCTCTGAATGAAACAAGCACCCAGCACAGGTGCACACACATACAAAGAGAAATACATGTACACACACTGAATATGAAAGGGTAGATAGATAGATAGATAGATAGATAGATAGATAGATAGATAGATAGATACTTTATTAATCCCAAGGGGAAATTCACACTTATGAAAGGCAGAACAGGCAGTGTGGTGTAGTGGTTTAAGGCTTTTCATTTCAAACCCTGAGATTGTGGGTTCAAATCCCATTACTGACACTGTGTGACCATGAGCAAGTCCACTCGACCTACTGAAATCCAAAAGAAATGTAACCAATTGTATCATAAATGTTGTAAGTCACCTTGGATAAAGGTGCCAACCAAATAAGTAAATGTAGACATAAGCAAACAATTCCCAAAAAACTATAGCAAGACATATATACAACTATAAATAAATCAAAAAAATATGCACATAGAAATGAATTAAAAAATATGCACTCAAAAAATTTAAATCATAGACTGCAGACAGACACACACATAGACCACAAAACACAACGGGCAGGTTCAGATCTGACAACCGCAAGACCACAGATCCACACATTACACACATAAGCAGCATTTCAACATGGGCCCTAGTAAATAAGGCATGGAGCGGTGATGTAAACAACCCTCATTGCTTGTCTTCCCTCTCCTCACATTTTAAGAATAAGGAAACAGGTCTTCTGTACAATACTGGCATCCAGTCTGGGGTTGGTTCTTTCCCTGCACACACCACCAGAGGGATAGGCTGAGACTACATAGATCTTATCATTTATCAATGGCATGGGATATTACGACACATTATTATAACCAAAACTCACAAATACTCATTTAGATAATCCATAGTTTTTTTTCTCCCAACACTTGGTTGCTTCTTTTGAGTGATCAAGTTCTTCACAATTTTCTGCTTCAGTATACTCTTTGATACCCAGTTGGCTCTTGCACTTCCATATTAAATACCTGGCCCCATGTTTTGGACCCTAAGTTGTCAGAACAGATGCTGGTTTTGAAAGTAATAACAAGTACCTGACCATTTAATTGTTGTTGCACCACAATACTCATCCTTCATTATTTCTGTAGATGATGTAAGGAACACCTTTAAATGAGGTAATGACCGCAAGGCAGCTGATCTGGAAGGAACTTCAAAGCATACGTCTTCAGTGACATCTTTAATATATCACTGAGAGAATCTGTGGTACTCACCGGTGAAAGGAAAGCAATTAGCCCTGGACCTAAGAAAACAGAAGTGAACTGTATGAATAACTACAGGCTGGTGGCACTCACTCCAGTCCTGATGAGGTGCTTTGAGAGATTAGTGATAGAACAAATGAAAAAGAACATTCCAGATAATAATGATCGCCTCCCATGTGCATATTGCCACAAACAACCCACAGAGGATGCCATATCCCATGTACTTCATACCATCCTGGCACATCTGGATATTAACAATAAAATGCCAGAGTCCTGTTTATAAACTACAACTCAGCATTTAACACTGTTGTACCATCAAAGCTAACCATCAAAATCCAAAATCCTCAGTTTAGGACCCTCTGTAACTGGATATTGGATTTCCTAACCAACAAATGGGCGGATTGGTGGCACAGTGGTAGCGTTGCTGCCTCGCAGTAAGGAGACCTGGGTTCGCTTCCCGGGTCCACCCTGCATGGAGTTTGCATGTTCTCCCCGTGTCTGCGTGGGTTTCCTCCGGGTGTTCCGGAGTCCAAAGACAGTCCCAAGAGATGCAGATTAGGTGTATTGGCAATCCTAAATTGACCCTAGTGTATGCTTGGTGTGTGTGTGTGTGCCCTGCGGTGGGCTGGCACCCTGCCTGGGGTTTGTTCCTGCCTTGCGTTGCGCCCTGTGTTGGCTGGGATTGGCTCCAGCAGACCCCCGTGACCCTGTGTTAGGATATATAGCGGGTTGGAAAATGACTGACTGACTGACTAACCAACAGACCTCAGCATGTGTGGAGTGGCAGCATCACATCCTCCATGCTGACCCATGTTCTTCACAGAGTATTTTGCTGAGCCTCTGCTGTACCCTTCATTCAGTTCTGATCCTGTGGCCAGGTAAAGCTCCATCTCCATCATTAAATTTGTTGATGACGCCACCACTATAGGCCTGATCACCAATAATGATGAGAAGGCTTAGAAAGATGAGATCTGTCTGTTGACTGAATGGCAATAGGACAACAATCTCACGCTTAATGTTAGCAGAACCAAGGAGTTGGTTGTAGACTTCATGAAGCAGAATGCAGACTACATTTCTGTCTGTATCTGAGGGGATACTGCTAAAAGAGCAAGCAGCTTTAAATTTCTCGAGTGACTATCACTGATGAACTGAAGTGGGCTCAGCAAAAAGGGTCACCAGACTCTCTACATCCTCAAATCTCTGAGAGTAACTTATGTTTCTCCATCTGTTCTCAGATACTTCTACAGATGTACATTAGTCCATCATCACTGGGTACATCACATTCTGTAATAGACACTATTTGGCTTAAGACTATAGAGCAGTGTGAAAGGTGGGAAAAGTGGCACAAAATATTACAGACATTCAGATGCCTTCTGTTCAAGACAGTACACATACAACTCAAAATACCAAAGAAAGGCAAACAGTATCATTAGAGACCTCAGCCATCCTGCTCCGATGCTTTTCTCACGCCTTCCTTCTGGCAAACTGTACAGGCCAGTGGTACTCACACCTGTATATTCAGGTACAGTTTTAATTAGAACAAAAAGACAGCTTTCTGATCCCACAAACAAGAAAACAAGGTGGCTTGACTCAGCATTTAAGTACCCACCCCCCAACAAAAATAGCAAAGAATTGCAGCTCCGTCCTCCTTGAACACCTGGGGCCTCATATATGAACAGTGCATCCGCAAAAAACTGTTGCATACACATGTTTCTTCTCACACTTAGAAATGTATGAAAACTGAACTTGGTGTAAAGTCATGCACATTTTAACGGTAGTCCCCTACTTTGCATACGCACATTTCTGCTCAGTTTTGCAAACTGGCAGCACCCAGCGTCAAAGCAGTGCTCCCGTTTCTGTATAATTTACCTTTTCATATTTGTATCAATGATGTGGGATTTATCAAATACACCAAAATTAACTGCATACCGTTTATAAATTTAATTCACTTGATTGTAATCATTCTGTAACAATATAATAGTGCATGGATAGGCTAAACTATTCCAATTACCATAGCTGCTTTAGCGCTGTTAGAATACATCACAAATGTAAGAATTAGAAGAGAGCGTGCATTTGTAGATGATGATAATGACTGGCTTCTAAGTCAATTTCAATTTCCAAGAGGTTTCCTCTTGGAGCTGTGTGCTGAACTGGTGCCAGCTTTACAAAGGCAGACTTTGAGGAATTTGTGCTCTACCTGCTCCTTTGCAAGTTCTGTCCACTCTCAGGTTTTTAGCCACAGGAGCTTTTCAATGTGAAATTGCTGAGCGATCAGGTATTTCACAAACATCACCGAGTTGTGCATTGCCAGCTGTATAGGATGGTATTATCTGCTTGTCATCCAGATACATAAGATTTCCTTACACTGTGTTTGAACTGCGAAACTTCAAAGCACTTCGCAACATCGTTCAGTTTTCCAAATGTAATCGCAGCTGTCACCTGCACGCACATTGCTACAACGGCACTGGACAATCACCAAAAGAATGAATTTTCCAAGTAGTGTGGCAAAAGGCAAGCAGTTCTTTTAAAGATAGTGAGTCACCTCAAATGGCCATGTAAAGAGCAGAGAATCAATCCGTTGTGGCACTAGGTACCATCGCTACACTATAAAGGCACCTTCATAGAATGAATTTGCTTATGTAAATAGAAAGCATTTCCACTCTATTAATGTGCTGCTCTATAGTGCACAGAAAGTGTGTTGCAATGTGCAAGCATGTACCTGAAGAGATGCACAATTATGAACCTCACCCTGATCCACCAAATGATCAGTCAAATCAGACAGCGTTACAACTTCAGCTGAATGTAATTAGCAGAATGTAAAAACAGTAATCAGATGTAGTGTTTATTTTTTAACCAATTCATTTAAATTGTGGTCAATATCACATAGTTCATATTCCGTAGTTCATTGGCCACACCTCTTACAGCATCCACTATTGCATTTTGTGACTACTTAACAGTCTGTCAGCACAGAGCCAGATAGCCTCCCATCGGTTTCCGAGACAGAGGTGTGTGTGCATCCTTTTTCCAAAGACGGGCTCAGCACAGCAGCACCATCATGTCATCAGCACAGGGGTCAGCTTTTGTAATATTGTCTGAAACAGAATAAATAGACGATGGGCTGCGACTCGTCAACTGTGATATCTGACCACTTCTTTTTTATTCTGGTCTGAACTTGAACTTTCGAGTGTTTCTGCCACGTTTTTGTTGCTTATACCACTGCATAAGAGAACAAATAGTACATTTTCCTTGCCTCCACTTTGTATTTTCTGAAATTCTTCTCTTTTTCACGTGCCTTTGCCACTGTCTTTTAACCAAACACTAAAATATGCCAAATTCTGGGAGGAGTAGAGGTGGTGCAGCAGGCCCGTGCATGTGCGTTACATTTCACACTTACCGGGATTTATGGAGCTGAAGGGCATGGAAGTTGGCTTACATATGGTTTTGTGCATCTGGATTTTCTTGTGCATACGCACATTCCCACTTTTGTCTGTATGCCATGTTTTAGTGTGAATTCTATGCACGGTGTTATACATGACACCCCAGGTCAGTATCTGACGCCACCTTCCGAGAGTGGCTCTGTTTTATGGCATTGGTCTTGGAAGTTGCATAGCCTTCTCTTTACACTGTGGCTGGGGCTAGGCATCCTCTTTGAGCAGCATTTTGGGTACTGTTAGCAGCAGCGCCCCTCTTGTCCCGGTAGTGGAACTGCTTACCTCTTCAGAGCCCAGAAAATGCCCACCTGGCGCACATGCATGATATATATAAATACAGTATATAATAGTTGAAAATAAATATTGTATGCAAGTATAACTGTATATGTTACATGCTATGTATCCTTTTTGTGTGTGTGTGTCTTTTGTTAGTATTTTGTATTGTCAACTACTTCTTAGGAGACATGCAAGTCATGATTTCATTGTACTTGACATGGTGTCTCCCTGGCTGTAATGGATGGAATCAGTAAAGTTACGTTTATGTTATAAATGATATCTTTTCACCCTAAAAACTGCTTGACATAATCTCTGTAACTTTGCTGATTAAGTCAAAAAAAATGAAACCCAACCTAATTCAGTTCTCACAAAATATCATTTCACGCCAGCTGACTCTGCAGAAGACCAACCTCATGGGAGCTCGACGTTTGTACATATTGCTGTCACTTGCATGTCTACGCGCGTGTGTGTGTGTGTGTGTGTGTGTGTGTGTGTGTGTATGTGATGAGGTTCCTCATGGAGCCCTAACCCCACTTTGCAAACAGCAAAATCAAACTGCTATCCAATGGAACTAAATTAACTTATTTAATGCAAAAAAGTCAATTCAAATTTTAATTTGAGGTGCTTGAGGATGCAGACATACTGTACATGAAGACCACATGATATAGCAATAAGCTGTTGTGGTAACTGTAAGAATGTTTATTTTTTAATATCAAGTTATTTTACAATATATGAAAGCTCATGAAGCAGGCTGTGCTTAACATGCACCATGTTATAAAATCACAGTTAGCATGTGGAAGTCAGCACATCCACTCACTCGTGAGTCTGGTGAAGGATCAGGCATGGTCAGCTGTCCAGAGCAGGGCAGGCTCATGCTGATCCGGTTAAGCACGACAGATTTCAATAACATGTACGTTGGCAGGAGTTGTGGGAGAAAGCCTAGGTGTGGAGAACTTGTAAACCCCATCCAGGCAGTAAAAAGCCACAAAGCCCCCTTAGCTATGAGGTTGAGATGTAACATCTGCACCCACACATAGTAATGAGCACCAAAATGGCAGAGACAGAGACCACACAGAATGACCAGTTCAGCCCTTAAACTGGGGGGTCAAATTCAGATCTTGTGCGGCCTCAGTGGCTGCAAGTTTTCTTAAATAGTAACCAGATGCTGCTGCTATCAGAACATCCTACTTTTGCCTCCATTGTAATTGGTTTGATTTTAGGATTCAGAACTCTTAAAAGGTTTTAAAGTAAGTCAACAGATGACCAGCTACCTCAGGCGTCTCCACCTCAGCTCGTGGAAGGCAGCCATTTTCCTTCCAACTAATACCTTGCTGCTCATGAATGACATTGAAGTCCATTTCATTATCAGCTGTGAATCTGCAGCCACAACGGCCTCCAGAATCTAAGTTTGACACCCCTTCATTAACAGAACGGGCATAGCTATTGCTTTGGTGAGACAAGACAATGACATAAATCTAGCATGTATAAGCAAAATGGTATCAGAAAGACATTTACTCACCTACACACAGGGTAACTCAGAGCTCACGGTGAACCTGCAAATATGTGACAAACTGCATGCAGCCTTCTCTGCTTGGGGTTGTTGTCTTACTGAAAAGCAAGTCTTGGTCCAAGGAGTAGGATTCTCGCAGACCACATCAGGTTTTCCTCCAGGATTTCTCTATTTTGGTACATTCATTTTCCCCTTCACAAGTACAAGCCTTCCACGGCCTGCAGCACAGAAGCATCCTCACAGCCTGTTGCTACCACCATTATGTTTTGTCAATGGTGGGGTTTTGATAATGAGCCAAGTTTGGCTTACAATCTCTTCTATCTTCCTTCCCTTCTGTTACTATCAACGTTAGGGTGAGTTTCTTTCAGCAGGCCGAGACAGGCGCATGTCACTCACTTTTCAAGGTCACTGCATTGGCTCCCTGTATTGGTTCATATTAAGTTCAAATCGTTGATGCTTGAGTACAGAATAGTCAATGGGTCAACCACTATGTATATGGAGACACTTGTGAGGTCCTCTGCTCCTTCTCACCCACTCAGGTCTGCTTACTCAGTCCAGACTCTTTTCATGTGTAGCTCCTAGCTGGTGGAACGAGCTACTCACCTCCATTTCAACTGCTGATTCATTGTGCTTAAGAACCATTTAAAGATTCTCTTGTCTAGTGAATTTCTGTCCAAATGATAACAGCTTTGATAGTTCTTATAACCACTGAAGTGTAACTAGCATGTATGTTGTTCTGAGCTCTTCACTTGTGATGATTAATTTTGTAAGCTTGCCCTGTAACAACTCCTCCCAAACAGTCTCCCAGACTGACATTTACCTGATTATTTTCACCTCTTTTGTAAGCTGCTTTGGATAAAAGCATCTGTTAAATAAATAAATGCAAATGTCTGATGGGCAAAAAGCCCAAGTTTGGTCTCATTAACCACAGAACCTCCTTCCAGCTGATTTCTGACTTACCCACGTGACTTCTGGGGAACTCCAGTTGAGCTGTCCAGTGCATTTGTTCCCATTGCCACTCTCCTCTAAAGCTGTGACTGGTGAAGCACTCGGGCAACAGTTGTTGTCTGCACAGTCTCTTCAATCTTGTAGCTTGTAACTCTTTCAAAGTTATCAGAGGTCTCTTGGTGGCTTTCCTCACAAGTTGTCTTCTTCTTCTTCCATGAGTGTCCCAATTCTGCGGATTTCCTGCTCTAGTTAGATTTCCATCTGTACCACATGATTTCCATTTCTTAATGGCTGATTTGACTGGACTCCAAAGGATGTTCCATGACTTGGTGATTTTCTTGTCTTCATCCCTTGACTTGTGCTTTCCACACAGTGGCCTGCAGTGTTCTTTTTGTCTTCATTGTGTAGGATAGGCCCCTTCCATATGCAGGTGTATTTACACTAAAATCGAGACCCCCTTGACTCCATTAAACTAATTCTAGGACTTCTAAAACCAATGGATTGCTCTAGCGATGATTTGGTTATGTTTTATTAAAAGGAGTGAAATATAAATGTGATCAATTATTTTGTGTTTTACATTTGTAATTGATTTAAACCACATTGAGGAGAGATCTGTTCTCACTTTGACGTTAAAATGTAATTTTCTGTTGATCAGTGCCAAAAAGCCAAATTAAATCCTCTGTGGTCAATGTTGTACAACAGTAGAATGTGAAAACTTCCAAGGAGGTGAATACTTTTATAAGCACTGTAGACCACTACCCCGTCACAATGAGCACGATGTGCACGTCCGTGTGAGAGAATGCAATATGTTTCAACAGGGATCACTAAGAGTTCCATCATGGTCCTAGCTGGACACAAGTCTCATATCTTATTGTGTAGTGTGAACCCACTTAGTACTTTGCACTGCTGTCACAATAAGCTGGTTGATCCATCAGAACGTTTCTTTCTATCTGCCCCCTGCTCACTCTCAGGACATCCTGGGGACAGAGAAGTGATCTTCAATCAAAGTGGCTTCAGTTTTCTAATATTTTACATCTTGTGGCTATTTCTAATAAAGCTGCCAATATATTTATTAACAAAAAGTGAGTGCAGTTGAGCCGTATCAGAAGGACTCATAAGATTAGGCCAGAAAATTGAAGATGACAGACATCCCAAAGGCTTTACAGGGAGTCACTGGCTTCCTTTTATGGCTATGGTGGCATTTCTTCTATAAAATAGTATTTGCCAATTTTATTTTATGGCTTCACTCTCAGGTGTATGTAAGTAATGGGTTTCTACTTTTTCTATGATTGCTTTGTAGCTCGGCACTCCTGGGGGCAAAACCAACACAAATGTGCTACCTACCATTCACTAATTGAGCATTAAAGAGACTGAGCCTGACAAGTAGAGGAGACGCAGGAGCGAAGCGACCTCCTCCTGCACCCCGTGCCAGAGCAATCAGTTCACTCACTCACACTGATCAAGATTTAATTAACACAACACTCGGCAATTACTCTATAATTAAAGTAATTTGGCCCCTCATTGTGTTGAGACGTCAAAGCAAAGCTGCTGAAGCAGAGAGGGAGACAGAGAAGGGGGGTGTGATGATACAGAGACGGGGCAGAGGAGAAGAAATGAAGACATAACAGAGAAGAAAATTGGATACACAGAAGCAACGGGAATAGATGACAAACAAGGGGGAAGAAAGGGAAGGGGCGGACAAAGAGACAGAGACGGCTTAGGAGAATCAACAGACTAAAAGGGGCAGTGCAGACTCAACTCACAGCTCTTGAACAAGCTCTGAATCCTTCTGTGTGGAGTTTGTTCTTTCCCTGTAAGCAGTCCAGGTTTTTCTGACAATCCAAAGAGCTGTCATCACACTGATGGTCCCCTTACACTGACACATGGGATTGTGTATCTTGTATTGTGTCTTGCCTACTACTCTTGAGGCAGTCTGGAGTTTGCAGTGTCACTGAACTGTTCACAGGCCACTACAAAGATGGCATCTCTATACAGCTCTTCTTATTTTTTAGTTACTTCATGAGCATTAGGATTTGAGGCCTTGAACCAGCTTAAGAAGACATGTTTGGCCTCTAGGACACTAGCATCCCTGAGAAGCCCTTAAGGGGACAGGTCTTTAAAAGAGCTTTGGGCTGCTTTTCTTTCTTAAATGGGCCATATAGTCTCTTCTTGGCCACACTTTAATCATATGCTTCCCTCTACTGTCTTGAAGGTGTTGGGCCAGCTTCCTGACAGTCCTCCATGATGTCCAGACATAGCTCCCCTTCACGGCCCCTTTCTGTCCACAGAGGTGTACTTTGAGTACTTCTCTGCCCAGTGATAGATTGGCAGCGGTCACACCCTTGCAGTCCAACATCTCCCACAACGTCTTAAAAATGTATGTTGCAGGCTGATTGGTGCCCCTAAATCTGCTCAGTATTTGCCAACATGCACTTTGTGATTGACTGAGCACCCTATCCAGGGTTTGTTCCTGTTTTGCATGAAAACTGGCTTTTCAGAAAATGGGTGGAATTTATTTTATCAATTTACAAACTTTCTGCAAGAAAATCAACATCAGTTGTAAACCTGCTTAGTTCAGTTCAGGGTCACAGGGAACAAAATATCAGAAAGTGAGTAAGAAATGTAAACCTGCAAGGAGAAATTGAAATAAATGTCAAGAACGGTTGGAAAAAGAAGGAGGGCTGAGAATAAATGATCATGCAGAGAGAGAGAGAGAGAAAGAGAGAAAGAAAGAAAGAAAGAAAGAAAGAAAGAAAGAAAGAAAGAAAGAAAGA
>JANRMT010062797.1:36895664-36982122 GCA_026402145.1 Polypterus bichir lapradei
AGAAAGAAAGAAAGAAAGAAAGAAAGAAAGAAAGAAAGAAAGAAAGAGGTGCAGCATCTTCAAAGAACATGAGATACTGAAGATGTTCATAAAGACGAAATAAAGGACAATAAAAACAGGAATATTAGGAAAATGGAAATGTAGAAATAGAGCGGTATGAAACCCTGTGCTGGGTAAAGAGAGATAAATATACCACCCCTGGGCCTTGGAATGCCAGGCTGCAGTGGACTGATGAACCCTGTGCTTGGCCTATTTATCGCTAGATTTCACTACCAATAAGATGGCACCAGTGGCGATCAGCAAGGCAATGCTGGAATCCTGCCAGTATAAAGACGGGCATGAAGGTCTTGGTAGCAGATCTTGCATACACGTTGACTAAAGGATTTGGGTTGTAGTATTCCTAGCAGCCTGTAGGAGACAACATTCTCTGGTGGTTACAGTAGTCTGGGAGTAACACGTGATCCTGAATGCAACTATCCAACTGAGTTTACAGTATATGTCTGTGCCCACCTGGTAGGAGAATGGTGTGGAGTACAGAATCCAGAAGAGGCTATTTTGTAAGCAGTGAAAGGGTAGGTTGCTATGAAGTTTCTTGTTTTCTGTTTCTGGTTGGCATGGTGGTGAGTGTGATTTTTAAGCATCCACATCATGAAAACACTCAACTACATATGAAGATCTCTCCTGCATACAAATCAGACAGCCAGCATGAAGGCTGCCTGAGTTACATCCTTCCATGGATGTCAGCTAACTGCTCCTACTCAGCACAAACCTCACCTGAACTGCTTCTTCAAAATAGGTTTAGCTCACCTCAGCATGCTTCACTCCTTCTCTAGATCTTGGCCCCTGTAGATTTCTCCCACCAACTACTCTCGCCAGCCTTGGAGTCTTTCCTGACCATATTTAGCAGTTTGAATCTCATCAGTGCACAGAGTGTCTACGTTTCTGCCTACTGAGTATTGCTCAAGTCTTACCATTCCACTTCTCCCAGTCCCACCTCCATAACTGGACCCTCAATGGTCTTCCTATTTAAGTATGGACACATTTTATTGAATTTCAAATGCTACTGGCAAAGTCATTATGGAGCTCCAGTGTAATGAACTCAAGACCCCTTGACTGGCTCAGTTGCACTGGTTTCCTGTGTAATATTGTGTTGTCTTCAAAGCTGTGCCACCATTTTTTTTAATCTGGCAGTGCTCCAGTTTACCACTTGCTGTTTTCTGCCTCGTAGTAATGAGACCGACACTGAAGATCGTCTGACAACAGTGGCCTTTTCTGTTTTCCAATGTGGACAGCACTTGCTGAACTTGGTGGCTCTTGCTTTCTAGAGGTCTCTTTCTAAGTCCTCTCAATACTTTCTAACGATGGTCAAATCGCTCTCCATTGGCCAATTGGCCCCTTCATTACAGCTGTTTAGATCTCCATTCTTCAGCATTGTCCACTCAAAATGACAGGCTGCGTCTCTTTCTCTGTGTTTTATTCTGTTGCTTCAAACTCTGAAGGACACTATACAACATGATCGACCGACCAGTTTGGGGTCCAGTGACAAAACAGTGAGCATGGCAGCCTCCCAGTTTCAGGAGTTTGAACCCAGCTAAGTGTGAAGTTTTAATGCTCCCCTCATTGTTCTCCAGCTTCTTCTGTTTCCTCTCACATCCCAAAGACGTGTGTCTGTACGTAATATGGATGTTTGTGTCCCATGACAGACTGGCATCTTCTCCTGGGTTGGTTCCTACTTCACGGCAATGCTGCCAAGGCAGCCTGTGAATGGACAGTTTGAACAAGAAATCTTGGGACATGACTGATTCATTAAATAATAACTAATAATATTAAAGGAGTAATCATTTGCAGATATAGCTAATGCTTTGGACTTGCACTCACATAGTACAACAGTTTGCCAGCAGTCTCACCAAACTCTCAAACCGCCACTTCTATAAATCATACAGAAGGGTCATTAAAGAATTAAGCTGCACTCCACATTTCAAAATAAGCTCACTCCCCTTCATTTATCATCCCATCCATCCACCATCTTATCAGGATCAGCCAACTGTAGATGAAATATCGGTGCAATCGCAGTAGTAATGGAGGCTCAAGTGCATCTGAGAGGGACACAAAACAGAAAAAAATGGTACTCCCAGCATCTGGATGCAGATATAAACTGCACTTGCAATGTGACCATATCTTCAAGACCTGCGGCTCATGCTGAGCCCTCGGTGGACCACCGTCTGTTCTGCATAATGCCTAAAGCTGATGTCACATTACGCCACTTCTAGTCAGACGTGCTGACCGCAGATGCTAATCTCATCACCAAACCATGTCCATTTGAACCAACTGTGTGATTACCTTCCAGCCAGTGACATGTTGTCTTATGGATCCGGTGGTGCACGAAGAATTAACAGGTACACAAGTTCAGATGCAATCTCTGCCTCTTTTTTTCCTTTCCTTTCTAGTGGTTTATAAAAATGCGACATCAGACAGACGAGCTTCTCTTCTGTTTGTTTGAGGTCCAAAACACCCACATTCTTTAGACCTCATCAGTTTTTATACCTCATACTTCAGGTTGAGCATTCATTGGCCGTCAGCTCCTGTCAACACACAGTTGTCCCTACAACTAAGGACAAATAAACCCGTTTGATTTTACTGGGATGAGTCACTGGGTATGTCAAACTAGGCGACTGACTTGACGGGAGCGAGTCACCAACTGCATACGATTGCTTAGATTACATAAATGAAGGCTACAACTGAAAATCACTGGAAAAGTCGTCTAATGCAATATTGCCTGTACCTCACAAGGATGCCAGTTCAATGCCTCCACTAACTCAAGTTATTGAGCCTGCCAGTGCTCTTACAATCTGAACGTGAAGTATGCTACACTCTTTTCAATAGCTTGTTATGGAAAAATGGAGAATAAGAAACCTTCCAAAAGAATTGTCCCTATCAACATGGTAGAACAGGGTTATTGTCTAAAAGCTTCTCTCACACAGCTGCCCCTTAGATAAGCTCAGCATCCTACTTTTAGGTTATGGAGTCTGTCCAGGCTTTCTGCCTCCGTGCCTTCATTTCTAAAATTTCACCAAAGGCATCCTATGTACACCATCAAGCTGTGCTCCATCCATCCCTGGAATACCTTTTATGAACTCGAATAGGGTGAGACCCTCAGACAGACTAAAAGAGTGTGCCCATGCAGAAAGTGTGACAAGCCATGGCACAACCTCTGTGGCCTGTTTTCCGCAGTGCTGAACAAAACGAAAACAAGACATAAAAGTGTTGGGGGGTGGCGGTGGGAAATAATACTTATTTTCAAGTTCCTGGATGTGAAAAGTAGCCGCATCAATTATCACAGAAAAAGAAAAGCGATTGCAAGTGAAAGATGAGTTCAATTTAACGCCAAGTGTGAAATCAAATTTAATATTTAATATTCATAGTGCTCGGCGCGGAGCGTGTTAGTTTAACCGCAGTAAAAATGATCAATTAGACCATGAAAGCTATTATAAACCGAGCGGGCCCTACTGCTGCTGCGGCAAAGCGGAGAGACGAGAGCAGGGAATTAAGACACTTCCAGACCCGCGCTCGATCTTAACCACTCCCCCCCCCAAAACCCCCTGCCCCCCGCCCCTTTGTCGCTCTCTCTCTCTCTCTTTCTCTCTCTCTCTCTCTCACTCACTCTGCGCTTGTTGGCGGAGGCACGTTTCATTTTGGACCAAGAAGCGCGGACCTCTGACTGGAACATTTCAAGCTGAAGTAGAAAAGGCGAACTTCAGTAACGAGTGGAGATAATTAATGAGACATTTTCAGCGGCAAACAGTGACTAATTGTACAAGATAGATGGAGCTCGGAATTAATAACACGCGTCGAGCGCGCGCCGCGATCCCCTACCAGTTTAATTTGCCGGGAGATTAAAATTACTGCCAAGTTGACTAAATTAAAACGGGACATGCATACGGTTGTTGTGCGTTTTCCCCTCGTCTTTTTATTTTGGTTTATTATCTCTTATTTACAGACTGCGATCTGCATATCATTTTCCTCAGAAACTTGTAGTGTGACCGAGGAAATTACGGAGATTACAGCGCGGCAGTGGAGGTATCCCATTGATAGCGGCGCTCGCAGCCTCCAGCCACCTGTGGCATTTCGCCAGCGGGGAACTCAGCCTGTTTGCCGGGTCACATTGCGAAGACAGTCGGCGGCAAACACGCGTACTGCTCCCTGGGGGACAAGCCGGCGGCACCTCGTCTTTCGTTTTCTACCTCCCATAAACGTCCAGTCCTGTGGCTTGCCGTCCGCTTGACCTTGTGCCGCACTCTGGACGATCTGCCGTAGCTGCCGGTGTGAGGACTGGTCGGTCACTACACTGCTATACTTGTCATTTAGTAACACAAAGTGCAACCGTCCACCCTGTCCGTCATGGTGTAATAGGCAGGGATCATTTTAATCTAAACGTGCACTTCTTACGAGCGGACATAACAGCACTGATGTCACTGTACTGTACACGTCATAATATGATACTACTGTAATACTTTGTCTGCAGGTGGCCATTCCAGTCCGTTTCTGCCCTGTTTACATCACCCGCAGTCATTGATGCCATCACTCATCTTGCTATTCACACTGCCATGCTGTCCACAGATGCTAACAGCATCTGTCACCCTACCTGCCACAACTCGTCATACCCTCCTTCATCATGGTAGGTTAAATGCCAGGCTGGTGACCACATCTTCCCTCACAAACTGCATACCCTACCACCCTTCACCCAGGTATATACTGTACGTAAGTTGTTATGCCATCCTTTGCTATAAACATAACCGAACTGTGCTTAAGTGGTGATGCCATCCTTTACCCTGCCATACTGCCTCCATGTGACCAACCCATCATTTACTGCACTCTGTGCACTGCCAAGTTTTCTTCAGATTTTCAAACCAAACTGTGGGGAAGTGGTGATGCACATCTTTTCATCTGCCTTGCTGTTTCCAAGTGACTAAGCCATTGCTTATTTGACTACATATATTGGCATATCCTAATTATTTGGTCTTTCCCATTCCGATTGAGGAAAGGGCAACACGACTTCTCCACCGTGTTCGGCCCCTCATCTGTTCTGCAGCTTCCTCCCAGCTCATCTCCGTCCTTTCAAGAGCGTTGTTGATGGTGACTTCTCAGCCCATTGTTGCTCGACCACATCCATTTTTACCTCCAGATGGTACCCAAGATACAGATTGTAGGAGGATCATTCTCTGTGCATGGCCCAGCCATCTAAATCTGCATTCCCAAATGATGTCTTCAAGCCTTGTCATCCCCACCTGTAAGATATAACCACAGAGTAGCAGGAGTGATCGAGTACTCCGAGGTCCTGCATACGCTAATGGAGACAGAAGGAAAGTGGCAGCAGACAGTGACAGAGGCAGCTGGGACAGGAGCCAGGGAGCGTGACAGTGTCTCCGCCAGATGCAAGGCCTGGAAAAGGAGATGGAAAGAAAAAAGATGCGCTGGGCTGACAGGTGACAGAAGGAACAGGACACAATGTCTTACATTTTACATTTGAATTGTGTGAGTTCTATTTATTGTTGATTTTATCCCCACAAATGAGCACTGGTTTTCTGGAGTATTTGACTATTTATTTGAAACACTACACATCGCCACTTTGAGGGATTTGAACCTTTGTTCTTTTATAACCTTTGGGTATAAAAGAACAAGCATTACTTTTCACTGTGTGTGTGTTTGTGTGTGTGTGTCCTCATTTGTTTGGTTACGTTATCGACGCTTCTGGGTTCAAATGGCATGAAGGCCATTTGGAGAACCCGGACCATCACAAGGACAGAATTCTCTTCTGGCTGGCTCAGAGCTCCACCTTGGTGTCCATGTTTAAACAAGACAGAGGTGGTTCGGATCCACGTGTTCCTTTAAACACACCATGCTTAACGACAATGGCATACGTTTCCCCAAGGTTACCTTGGGTGTGGCCTCTAACATGGATGAGCAATGGGGAAATAAAGAAGGTCAGCTTTGACTCTGTTGGAAGGCTTGGGGATGAAGCTTTCTCCTTGGAAGTGGAAGTGAAGCTGAAACTGGGGCAGATGACATTGCTTTCTCCATCTTCATTCTGTTCCACTTCTCTAATGCCGTTTGCTAGACCCACCCAGTTGTCAACAGTCCTTTAAACATCTTTGACCGGAGGGTGGTAGTTGGCACTCTGTGTCTTCCATGTCACACTCTAACACATCCTCATCTGCTTGATATTTGCTGCTTGCCGTTGGTCCACCTCTGATCTCCTCAGTTTCTTCCTCTTCTGCATATGGCAATATCTGAGGTGAGCAGAACTGATGTGATTTGGGATCCTATTGGTTACAGTTTTGTGTGGGTCAATGGCACAGGCGAACATTTGAGCTACAGCAGTGAGGGTGTCTCTTCCCATCTTGGGATGGCCTTGAGTATCATTATAAAGTAGTAATGCGTCATTTCCCACTCACAGGACCATCACATGAATGTGAAGACTGTTTTCCAAACTCTTTTCTTACTCCTCAAACACAGTCAGAGGCTTTTCATAGGTTAGAAAAAGAGCTGGGGTCTGAAAGTGAATAGTCTGTTTGTTGAGGTTAAGAATAACGCAGATGATACTACCCTGCTGGCAGAGAGTGAGAAGTTGATCCTGAAGCTGAAAGAAGAAAGCAAGAAGATGGGACTTTACCTGAACATCAAGAAGACAAAGATCATGACTACCGCCAACAAGAAAGTCCACATAAAGATCAACAATTAAGAAATAGAAGTGGTTGACAGTTTTGTTTCCTTGGATGTTCCTCGCTGATAACAGTGGTGGTTCAACAGCAGAGATCAAGTGTTGATTAGCACAGGGTGTGCAACCATGGTGAGCATGGACCAAATATGGAAGTGCAAGGACGTCTCAGTCACCATCAAACAAAGAGTGATCACTGCAGTTGTGTTCCCAATCACAACATATGGGTGTGAGACATGGACACTCATTAAAGCAGATAGAAGAAAAATCAATGCCTTCAAGCTGTGGTGCTGGAGAAGACATCTACGAATCCCATGGACAACTAGGATCACCAACAGAGATGTTCTTGATCATATAAACCCAGAGTTGTCCCAGGAAGGCAAGATCACCAGACAGAAACTGACCTATTTTGGACATATCATGAGGGGCGAATTCACTGGAAAAGGAGGTGCTACTCGGAATGGTCAGTAGTAAAAGGAAGCAAGTGAGACCAAAGGACCATTGGTTGGATACCATCAAGAATGACACGGGAATGAACATCAAGCAACTGAAAGAAGCCATGGAAAACAGGAAAGCATGGCAAGGACTGGCCTACAGGGTCAGACATGACTGAATGGTTGGGGGGTTTTGGGGTTAAACATGTAGAAGTTGGTGGGTACAACAGCTCAGCAAAAGTGACGACTGCAACATCAAGCAATATAACGATTCTTCTGAGGGATCTTCCGACAGGGCGGTTGTGTGCTTGCAGTCCTTTTAACCTGGAGCTCCTGTGGGTGAGGTGCTGGGTGGATTGACATTGGGTTTAGTGACCTTCATCTGGGACAGCAAGGTAAGAGCTGTAGAAGAAGTGGGCACCCATGGTTTCCCCTGACATATCCTCCCTATGTTAAGCCCTGTAGACACAGCCAAAGGAGCACCCGCTTGACCAGCATATAGCACTAGAAAGCCATGTCCTAACTTACAGAGAGAGATTTTTCCAAGTATTACACAATCCCCCACATGCAGCAGAGGAAACGTCCATTTTTTAATGACAGTCAATCCAATTTCTTCAAGCTGTCAAAGAGCACATTACACACAAACTCTTCGAGGGGAGCTCCCTTAGCTGTGCAGGTAGCCATGCTGTTCTTTACCTCACTGTATTCACCACCACACCATTATGAGCTGACGATTCCACTCTTTAGCTCACCACCGTCAGCATAGTGCCATGTTTAGGAAAGGCTCCTCAAGCTGCCTGCAGGAGCCATGCCATCTCCTTATCATCTCCAGTACTGATCCCCCTACCTTTCAATCTGCTTTGCGCTCTCATACTTTTGGTGTAAGAGTCTTTTTCAGAAACCTCTTACTGCGGATGGGCAGCTTCCCACCTAACCAAAGTTTCCAGGATTGTATTGTTTGTGTCCAGGATCTCCCTTCTTGGCTCACATCAGGATAAACTTTACAAAGTGCCTGTCTGAGTTTCCGAGATAGTTGGAATTCAAAATGTTAGGTTCCTCTGCCATCTGCAGATGAATCTTGAGCAGCAGCAGCCAATATACAGTGGCTTGGCTACACAGATGAGATGAAGAAGAGTAAAACTGGAGTGCCGCACCACATCTTTCTTAAAATGCTCCAGACAGACAATGCTACTATTGTTCACTTTCTGAACGCACTTATTCAATTACAAAGTCAATGCAGACAAGAAAATGTCCAAGTCATTTATCACCTTGTGTCCATTTAAATTAATGAAGAGTATGGCACAGCTGTAAATCTGCTATGAGCAGGCTGTCTACAAAACTGAGTGAAGGATAAGGAGACGACTAGTGGGGGAGACCACCAAGAGACCTTGTAGAGCTCTGAAGGAGATACAAGCTACAGTGGTCTGACTGGAGAGACTGGGCAGACATCAGCTGTTGCGTGGGTAGGGTTGCCAGACGTCCCTTATATACGGGACATGTCCAATATTTGATCATTTTCTCCCTTGTCCCATAGTGACCTTTCAGGGACACCCAAATGTCCCCTATTTAGTTCATTTTCAAATTTCGTAATAAAAATATACTTTACTACCTTCTTATGTTACTTAGTTGTAACTTTATAAGTAAATATACTTTCTTTTCTCAGATTCTCTTGATGAAAATAACCCAAATGTAATGAGGAAACGAGTGTTTGCTGCCTGTTTACGTCTTGTTCAGTTGCTGTGGTTGGCTGAGGACAGCGACACTCTTACCGTTGTGCTCTCCAGCCGCGCTGCTGTGCAGTTCAGTATCAGCATTGCAACATACAGTGACTGGCAACAAAGTGTGTTGTTACTACTCGCCACAGCCCACTTTTTTACTAACTTAAAAACTAATCCATAAATCCATCCCAAAATGCCAAAACGTAAGTGTAAATTTCGTGATGAATATTCCAGCGCATGGACTTATATCAAACAAGGCAGAAGCTGTTTTGAAGCAAACTGTGGTGTGTGCGTAATTGCACTTTCAGTATTGAACTTGCCGTTTCTCGGTTTTGTTTCTTTTCCTATTCTCCATATGAAACAAAACTTTCAGTTTATTTTTTGTATTGCTTGTATTAAATAATAACTTTCAAAATTATTTTCCTTTACATTTTTATATTGTCTCTATTGCAATGATTTCACTTTCTCAGAATTTCTTTTAGTTAACTGTATTGCCTGTATTAAATAATAATATTTCTCTGTTGTTTGTATTAAATAAATATTTTCAAATGATTTCACTTTTACAGAATTTTTTTTCGTTTGTATTAAATAATTTTCAAATGATTTTACTTTTGTTTTCCTCATAACCCATTAAAATCCTTGCTTTATGTTTTTAACTTATGTCTCCACATTTTTATAATTTACTAGCCATGTGCGGCCAACTACGTTACGCGTGTTAAAGTTGTCTGTGAAGGGCTTCCTGTTTAAACGCGGCTGCAAGTCGTGAACTGGGCTCTTCGTAGCACAGCATTATGATTTTTTTATAAGGGAAACAAAATTACAAAAGAAAACCCTTGGATATTGATTCAATAGGAATGGCCTACTCGGAATCACTGTCCGAATCGTAATTATGTGGTGGTGTAGGAGCATTTCTGCTTCTGTCCATTCACAGTCCGTCTCGTTTTCACGACGCTATCGTTTCCTCTCACGATGTCTTCTTTACCTTTCTCCAATTTCGCAGGTTGCTTTGTGGCAATCCAAAGAGTAAGGCAATATACATGGAGCAACGGTTATAAAAGGCGGACACATAGGTATCCAGGCTCTTTAAAGCATAAATAGGGATCACTTCACTGACATGTGAGCAAGCCACGGTACAACTGTGAGACGCGCAGCACTCACCGGCTACAACATAACAATAATAATTTCTGGAACGTGCTGTTACGTTGTCATTCATTTTACCCACTGTCTTTCTTTCATTCATATGTTACGTAGGCACGTACCTTTTATCTTCGGCAATCTCATTCTCTAACCAGGCCTCAGGAGCTAACCAGCGTAACACTGTCCACCACCCCTTTCGTTATTCCAGCACATTGTTGACATCCGTGAGTAACAACAACATACTAAACTGGAAGGTGGTCTACGCCTGCGTGGAATTCGCGGACAAAGAAAGATCAAGATCTAAATGAAGATCTCTTTAGTTAATTTAAAGCACAACAATTTGTTTAGTTTGAATGTCTGTGTTTTGAGGTGTGACTGGAGTACTACAGTCTTCAGTAGTATAAGCCTGGAGGAGATTCTTAATGCAATGCCTATGTTTTAGCTGTCTCTTTACTGCCATCTAGTGCTTCTTCTTCTAATTCATTTGCGGACAAACAAAGATCAAGATCCAAATGAAGAGTATATATAGAGATTGGTCTGGGTGTGTAGGGGGCATGTATAATTGTATATATATAGTAATATAGAGAGAGACTTTAAGAGTGTCACATATTTCTAATTTTCTAATCTGGCAACCCTATGTACGCTTCACCAGTTACAGCTTTATGGGAGAGTGACAAAGAGAAAAAACACACAGGACATCTCAGCAGAAGGCACATTGGAGACCCTTTAAGTCAGCTGGAAGAAGGTTCTCGGGTCAGATTACACCAGCATTGACCTTTGCAGCTGTCACACTAAACGCCATGTTTGAACACTGCAAAGTATCAAAATCAAGCCATGGCGGAATCAGGCTGTGAGGATGCTTCTCTGCAGCAGGTCCAGCCAAGTTTGTGAGGCTAAAATAAACGCAGGGAATTCCTGGAGGAAAACCTGATGCAGCCTACAAGAAACCCACACCTTGGGAGAAGATTTGTCTTCTAGCAGGACAACAACACAGAGCACAAAAACAAAGCTACACAAGAACGGCTTAAAAACAACATGCGAATGTCCTGGAGGGGCCGAGTCAGAGTCCACATCTCAATCCAACTGAGAATTTGTGGCAGGACATGGACATGATGCAGCTGATGGCTGATGGAGCTCGAGCAGTTTTATAAAGAACAATGGAGAGAAGCGGCAGTGACAAAATGTGCAGGGGTGACAGAGACCTGAGCACGCAGTCGCAAGGCTGTCATGGCTGCCAAGGGTCGATCCACTAAATGCTGACCTGAAGGAGATGAACACTTAATGTAATTAATTATGTTTGTAATTCATTAACACCACTCTGCAAAGATCTGCTTTCATATTGAGTTTAAATAGTATTTTTCTGTTCATCAGTGTTAGAAAAAGTCAAACTAACTCCACTGTGCCTCAATGTTGTATCACAATAATGTGAAAACTTCCACGGAGTAAAGACTTTCTACAGGCACTGTGTTTTCCTCATCTGACCACATTCTAATGTTGATGGTTTCTAGAATGACACCTCAAACACCTCCGTCATCATCTTCCTGCTAAGTCTGATCCACTGACCAAACAGCACAAAGTGCGGCCCTCCAGCGATTTCCTCAGTCCACTGAGTCCACCAGTCCCTTCAGAATCGAGCATGTGGCAGGAATCATCCCTGGGTGGGCTACAGATCAATCTCTGGACACATTTACTTATATGAGGCCAATTTAGAATCACCATGGAAAGAACGTGAAGAGCAGGTAACCCTTTGTGCCCCATTACAATAGCAATTTCCACTAACAGCATTAGGGTCATTTCTAGACCTCCCTGAACTAAGTGGCCAATTGGGGCCCTGTGGCCGGTGGGTGGCCCCCTGTGCACACATACAATAAGGGGGAGCTGCAAATGGCCCTGATTGGCACGAATGTGGGATCTCATCTGGGGCAACAGTGTTGTGAAGACAAACGAGCCCAGCACGTGTCTCAGTTTTAGTTGTCTTGAGTCTTATTTGAATAATAGCTGAATAATGCAAATTGCTTCAGGTTAGAAAATGACTGACTGGCTGACTGACAGATTGCTACAAATATTGCATTCCAGAATTAATTCTAATCTGAAACTATTGTCTCAGTTTCAAAGTCAAATCTGTGCTACAGTAGTAGTATTGCAGCTGCTGCTTGGAGTGAAATCTTATGAGGTACACTTATCACATTCCACAGGGCAGTCTCATCCATCCATTATAGAATGAACTTAATCCACTACTGGGGCTGCTGTGGTGCCAAACCCAGGGAAGGTGCCAAACCCAGGGATGGGTGCCAGCAGTTCAAAGAACACATTCACTCCTCACCAGTTAACAATGGCTGCTTCTTCTAACTGGGACGGGGAGCAAAAAACAAAAATAACAAGAAAAATACACACTGGCCTGGCTGGGATTTGTACCCTGGACTCTGGAGGTGCGCTCATTTGGGATCTCCGGATATCAATAAAGTTCTAAAATAGCAGAGTGCTGGAAAAATGCAAAGTTATGTAATAACAATATCGGGATGGGAGAAAATGCAATTTCGGAACAACGTGTAGCGGAAAGATCTACAATAGCAAGCACCGCGGACAGTCACAGCTCCAAACTAAAATGCCAGGCACAGCGGGCATATCAGAGGGTTTCGCGCCGACATCTTTGACACGCACACCTCATTGATTCACTCGCACGACCATTAAAGCAGCGTAGGATGAAGCCGGCCGTGCCTGCCGAGTTCGACATCAACGTTTCTCTCGAGGATTTGGTCATTCACGTGACGCGCCGACAACGAGCCGCGCAGAGCGGAGCGCCGTCAAATCGATCGGCGTGCCTTGGGCGCCACCTAGTGGTTTCCATGCAGAATAGAAACAGTCAATCTCTAGCAATGAGCGTGCGCGGGCCGCACGTGCTGAAAACTGCCGCCCAGTTGTGTGAGGACTGCGAGGACACAGTCGTGACACCGACAATGACAGCGGTGGGCACAAGTCGTGACCCAACAACCCAACAAGCCAGAGGTGAGCTGCTTATTAAATCAGCTCAGTGGTGAGACGGAGATGCCAGGTTTTGTAAAGTTCTCACTGATTTCTGTTATTATTATTATAATAATTATTATTATTATTATGAAAAAAGAGATATTGTACATTTTAAATGAAGGTCAACTTTCCCGACCCAATGCGGTACACAAAATTATGGCCGGCAAAGGACGGCACGGCGTCACTTGGGGATGGCGTCATGAGTTGGCTGTAGATGAGCAATTTGGGTGGGGAGTTGGGGGTGTGGTGGGCGCGCCTTGGACCTCGACGGGATTACTCCATTCACACCCTAAGGAGGAATATGTCAGACAAAATAAACATATTGTGAAGTGTGACAATAAATAAAAACGCAAATAATGAAATGGTACATGAAATGTGCTTTTTTTTTGCCTACTCATTTCATTATTTATTTCAGTGACACCGAATGCAGCATGCAATACACCCAATGCCATGAGGACTGTCACTTTGGGTCATCAAAGTGGAGGGGGCGGGCACTAGCGAGTACTGTCTTTTGATTGGTGATTTGTCGGTGCTCAAAGCTGTGACTGTGCAGTTCACCTCAGTGGTGGATACGAGTCCAAGAAAATGACTACACAAAGCACTCAGTTTAATCCAAGAGGATCCGCGTTCATCATCAGGAGGGCTGCATCTGAAGTGTCTGCTGTTAACGTGGCACTTGATGGCTGACGGTTGACGCACACTTTACTAACGATTCACCAATCAAAACACGGGACTTGCTAGAGCCCACCCACTCACTGATGATGGGTTAAAATGTCGGTTTTCATTTCAAGGCGTATGTCATGTTGTGTGTGCTGTCACTGAAATAAATACATAAAAACATATTTTAGGAAGGGTGGCACGATGGCGCAGTGGTAGCGCTGGTGCCTCACAGTTAGGAGACCCGGGTTTGCTTCCTGGGTCCTCCTTGCGTGGAGTTTGCATGTTCTCCCCTTGTCTGCGTGGGTTTCTTCCCAAAGTCCAAAGACATGCAGGTTAGGTGCATTGGCGATCCTAAATTGTCACTAGTGCGTGCTTGGTGTGTGGGTGTGTGCCCTGTGGTGGGCTGGGGTCCTGCCCGAGGTTTGTTTCCTGCCTTGCGCCCTGTGTTGGCTGGGATTGGCTAAAGCAGACCCCAGTGACCCTGTGTTAGGATATAGCAGGTTGGATAATGACTGACTGACATATTTTATTAAACACTTGATTCTTCATGTTCGTATATTGCTGTGTTTCTATGTATTTATTGTCACATTTCATAATTGGTGTATTTCTTTATTTTTTCCAGATATTCCTTCATATCTACATACATTCTTCATTCTTTTTCCATCATTTTCCATTCAGTGGGGTTGAGAGGTTTTAAAATGAGGCTCGCTGCATCAGACTTTGGTTTCATTCAATCACCACTAGAGGGCACCCTGGTCCTCTTCAGTTTCCGTTCATAATATTCTGCGCCCATTGGAAACACAACACACTGATCTGATAACTCAGCCCCAGACCCAAAGTAGTTAGGGTTCAATACGAACAAATTAAAAGTTACGTGGCGCAGTTAAACTGGGTGGCTCGGTGCTGCAGCGACTGCCACTGCCTACTTGAACAGCTCAGGGGCCGCGGGTTTGATAGCAGATGCCCGGCTTGGAGTTTGCAGGAGGGCATGCGAGTGAGTGGCTCGTCTGATGATGACCTTCAACCCACTTGGGCTCTGACTTCATGTTTGATGCTGCTAGCGTGAGTAGCCTTTCAAATTAAAGAAAATTCAAATCATTTAAAAAATGGCAGTATATGCCCTGCAATGTCCTGGTGCACCTTCGCTGAATTGAGCTCAGTGCCAGCATATAGGCCCGTTGTTAGGGAGGAGGATGGATGGTGTGAGAGATGGCTGGCAGCTTATCCAGACCAATACATCCACACTGCTAGATGGAGTCCTCCCTGCAACCTAGAGGTGCCCCGGATTCCCGCAGGGCATCATGGAAAATGGAGTTAGGCTTCACAGCCCTGCTGGATACCGTGGGGGCCGCCAGGGGACGCTGCAGGGAGACATGAAGATTGTTGTTTCTATTATAACGCGGATGTACTCTCAGGTCATGGGGTTGGAAGGACAGAAGTACTTCTGGGTTGAAGAAAAATACAAATCTTCCTCTGACCCGGAAGTGCTATTGGATCACGTGGCCTGAAGGACAGGAGCGCTTCCGGGTCACGGACTATTTAAAGGATTGTGGGAAACCCAGCAAGCTGAGCCGGAGTTGGGAGGAAGGGTGACGGAGCTGCTGGGAGGAGAGGAGGATTTATTGTGTTTATTTGTATTGATTATTGAGTATTGTGGAGGTGGAGGTGCTTTGTGCACATTATTGAAGAAATGAAAATGATTTCTGATACTTTTACCAGGTGTCTGGACGTGTTGACTGTGGGTTTGGATGGGCATTTTTTTATAGATGAGAACTCAAGAAAGTTAACTTTATAACATTTTTCCTTTTTGTATATTAATATTCAAAATAGACAAGACAGTTTTTATAAAAGATATAAATAAAAACATAAATTTATTCTCAGAAAGCAGGGGAATCTGCAGAGAAAAGCCGTGCAAATGTGAAGGAGGCATTCAAACGCCACATACAAAGCAGCCCGCAAGGAAATAACTGCCATGCTTAAGAAACAAATACATTTAATAAAAGTACTGCTGATTTGTTATATAAGACACTCCAAATATAAACTGTTTTACAGCCATAAATGATTGCTAGTGCTAGCCGTTTAAATGTTATGTAAGTTCAGCCTCACACACTAACCTTCCATCCATTACTGAACCATTTTAGTACAATTCAGAATTGGGGGGGGGGTCTGCGGATCAAATCGCATTGGCCCTGAGTCTTCAAGAGCAAGTCAGTTCAAATTAGTTTAAAAGAAGTTAATTAGCAGAAAAAACAGGTCACTCAATAAGAAAAGGGTTCAAATGAAAACCTGCAGCCAAGGTGGTCCTCCAGGACCGGAGTTGGCGACCCCTAGCATAGAAGACAGAGACCAGGCAAAATAAAATTAAATAATCAAAATGGCCGCAGGACTGCATCGCTTGAATGCATTGCTAAAGGTCGAGTTAATTCAAACTGTAAATTATCTCCCAAATGGGCTTACATTAAACCCACCAAACGCCATTCTCTGATGTTCATCACCATCTATGAGATTCGCTCTCAGGATGCCAAAGCAGTTCTCCATAGTCCGTCTGTCACTGGAAAGTCAGGCATTGGTCGGTTGATTATAGTGCATTACTTGCATACATTCTTCTTCTTCCGGCTGCTCCCGTTAGGGGTCGCCACAGCGAATCATCCTCTTCCATATCTTTCTGTCCTCTCCATCTTGTTTGTTACACCCATCACCTGCATGTCCTCTCTCACCACATCCATAAACCTTCTCTTAGGCCTTCCTCTTTTTCTCTTCCCTGGCAGCTCTATCCTTAGCATCCTTCTCCCAATATACCCAGCATCTCTCCTCTGCACATGTCCAAACCAACGCAATCTCACCTCTCTGACTTTGTCTCCCAACCGTCCAACTTGAGCTGACCCTCTAATGTCCTCATTTCTAATCCTGTCCATCCTCATCACACCCAATACAAATCTTACCATCTTTACCTCTGCCACCTCCAGCTCTGTCTCCTGCCTTCTGGTCAGTGAATTGTTTAAAGATAACAACTATACTTCAGTTTCATTGAATTTTGTGATCATATTAGTTTGTCAGTCGTGACGGATGCCGAAGCCGAGACGCCTTGGTAAAGGAAGGACTGCCTCCCCTGGAGTGCTAGATGGCAGCCCCCCTGGGTTGTAGTGGTGCCACAGATTCCCACAGGGCTCATTGGGAGTTGGAGTTCAGCACAGCCCTGTTGGGTACTGTGGGGGCCGCCGGGGGGTCCTGCACAAGTTTACTTTGTTGGGCTTCCACCACAGCTGGGACCTCACTAACGAGCCACCTGGAGTACCCCCAGGTGCAGCATAACAGGAGCGGCCCACCTTCATTTGGAAAGACAGACTCACGAGGAGGAGGAAGAGGAGGAGGAGAGGCAGAAGGAGACAGAGGGAATTGAAGTGCTGCACTGTACTGTGCACTGCAGATGGGAAGCGATTGAAAATAAAAAAAAAAATCACGTGTTGTGCTTACTTTGTGCCTTGCGTCTGTCTGTGTTGGTTTGGGGAGCCGGTGTGCCCCCTGGTGGCCACAATGTTTATTTCATTCATTTAAATGAAATGTATGTCGATGTTTAGGAAGCTGTCTTGAAAAAAACATAACTACATGGTCACCATCATCATGCGGAACCTGTTGGGTTGGCAGTTCAAATACAGAGCTAGAGGTTACCTTTACAGTCTAAGTGGTAAGTTGATAATGTTAACTATTAGTCTTGGCTCTTCTCTCGTGTCTCCAGGTTTCAATGTACAGGACTGGCCTAGCTGATTGAATTTTAAGCAATGGTGGTTGTGTGGCGCCATTTTCAGCTTCACCTGGGGAAGCAAAAATATTAAAACCAGCTCTGATAGCGAACATAAAATACTGAAAAGATTTACAAGAAACTGGTTAACCTGACATTTAACTTTTCCAACATCTTATTCTTAACCAGCTGGAGCTGCTGAGCTATTCCATGCTGAACGAAACAAATCCAAGTGTACTGTTTATGGCTCCCACATAATTCAGCCCATACGCCTTCCACTACTTGAAAGAGTGCAGATGTCATTTCATACCAAAGCACTTGCTGCACATTTTGCACACACACACATTTTTACCAAAGTCACTTAAAGCCACGTGCACAGGCAGTGCAAGCTGAAGTGTGCGGAAACCTACGAGTGAAATGGAGAGAAAACTGCAGACGAGTGCAACCACCTCTCACGATACAACATGGAAAGCAGCAACGTCAGGTGAGGGCAACATCAGAAGTCAGGCCTTCTTCATATGAGCAGGTCACGTTGGGCGTTGGATGTGTACAGTCTGTGACGTCTTTTTGCCTTATTGGATTTTTTTTTTCTTATACTAGGGTGCTTCGCTCGCCAACCCCCCCAGCCTGTGCTACACGCTAGCCTCTTTGCAGTTCAGTCGCTCGCATATGGAGATGCAGATGTACAATTTAAACATATTTTTATTTTCATGGGAATTGTTACATATGCATCAACGCAATGTATAACTGGCCGTGATTGAATTTCATTTTTTTCTATTAAATAGAACGATTTTTTCGAATGTTTGGCTCTGAGATTTATTGTCGTTGCAAAAGCTCTTCTAACGGGAAACTGTTAACATTTTAATACGAATGGCATGTCAAGATCTCCTTTGGTGTCTAATGTTATCCTACATTACCTTTCTTGGATACATCCTTCTTTCTACAGTAATTCATGCATTGTAAGACTGGACAGTGTTAACGGTTGTAGATATTCTTCATGATATTGTAAGTTGATGTTTTCATCTTCCACACGATCACCACCAACTGTTTCAGCATAGTCTATTGATACGCATTTAACCAATTTGCCATGTTACCGATCAACATTTTTGGCATTAATTCATTTGAGTTCGTTTCTCGGTGATAGGATTGCTCGTGTACTCATTTTTTATGTTGATAACCCTTCGTGATCAAATTCTTTAACAAAATTTGGACAAAATACGTCTTCTTTAATTGGGAACTTAAAGTGAGGAAAATGTTAAAATATATAAGAGTTGAGAGAGTAGGAAGTGTGTCTGACAAAAGCATTCACACGAATGAGAGGTGAGAGTACCATGGTCTTGGTTGAAAATCCGTCTTCCAAAAAGTCTCATCGCATCGAAAGGATTTATATATATAATAGAGAGATGTAATTACATTTCTAACTTATTAATATTTCATTTAACTCTTTTATTGGCTTACATGGTAAGGGTTGGACATCTCACCCCATCAACAGGACACTCTCCCCGACTGTGATTGTCTGGACCGCTGTTATTTTATCCACAAGCGCTAGTCCAGAGATGCAGACACACACATAAAGAATGAACTGAGCTCTGTGGTTAAAGGGCCTTCCACCTTCTACCCAGCTACCTCTTCCAGTTCCCAACTCTCCACCACAATCATCTCAGCAGCCCTGTCAGCAGGAGTAAGGCCATCGTCAGTCACGGAGGGGGATGAACGTCCAAATGACTGGGCACTTGGAACAGGCAGTCACGCTATGAAGCTGAGACCCCAACGCGCTCACTCAGGTCTACAGTAAATGTCTGTGAGGCCCGTTTGACCCCAAATGTTCAACCCAGGGTACTGACAGAAGTCCTCCTATTGCTCTGTGAGGCCTAAATGTGATTCACACCTTTATATCTGCTGCTGTGTACGCAAGAATATGAAAATCCACCCCATAAGCTAACATTTCAATGAATAAAAAAGGTCAATGCAGCAGTCCTTCAGTCAAACTAATATGACTAGAGCTGTTCAAGAAGCCTTAAACCAGACATTAATTGATCTTTTGCATCCAATCTCGTGTCATTTCATTATTGTGCTTTTCTCAATTTGATTATATTGATAATGAATTATTTTTATTCTTTAGTCCAATCACCTTTAAAACCCAAAGGCTCACCTCTTCATCTTCCCCACTCAGGAGACACAAAAGGGCTTTGGTTTTGCTCAAGTCTTTATTTAGTAAATTAGACTTTGTTTGGGCTCGCCAGGTTCTTCACAATCATAGAAAATTCCATTAAAAACCATCTTTACAAGAGTTACACTGTACAGATTTTCAAAATAACTTACATAAGGGAAAGAAATAAAAAAGAAAAGCATTGGACAGCACTTGGGGGGGGGGGGGGGGGGGGGGGTGCCTGATGAAGAGTTGGTATTAACTGCCAAGTGGGGACAGGTAGGCCCAAGCCTCCATACTCAACTTAGTACAATTCAGGGCAACCGCACTCCCATCAGAACGTCACACCCCTTAAAATGGGAAAGGCAGGTCCCCCAGCACGAGGCCTTAACCCTCTGTACCCTCACACCGGACCCAGGTAGCCAGGTGTGCAGAGGGAGCAACGCATGAGCTGGGGCCTCGCTCAATCTGGTCATGCAGGTGAAGTCAGGAGCTCACGTTCATCGTGATGATGGGTCAGTCACTGGCGAGGCGGCGTATCTCATCATTCTGCGATTCAAAGCAGGTAAATAATCGATTTAGGAAGAGTAACACAACTGAAGAGAGCACATTTGTATTTGCTCCTTACACATCTCAGGTGGAAATAAAACCAGCTTCTTTCAGTGCAAAACTTGAGGGGGGGTACAGTTAGTTATCTAGTAAGACCACCTAGAGGCTCTCGGGATGGCGGATTCTGTCTCTTTCTATGAAGGACACCACTGCCCCCACTCACATTTGGGGGCTGGTCCACAGCAGGTGGTCTCTCCTCTGTCTTGTGAGATGTTGTTGCAGCTGCAGTTCACAATGAAAGGGAGTCACCACATGAAAGCAGCTGCCGGGCAGGACAGTGGGAGAGAAGCCAGCACACTCCCAAAAAAAACAGGCAGGGCTGCAGATGGAGCCCATCCTTCATACATGCGAGAGAGTGAAAGTTGAAAGACGGGAGATGAATAACCCGGGCAGTGCCTGCTCTGTGACCTTCCGCCTCAGAGTTTAGTCTGCATAGATAGCGTCCAATCCTACTTAAACACGCAGCATCACAACAGGAAGGAGCGCAAACAAGCATCTGAGTCCTCAGCCTTTAGGCCAAATGGTGGACTTTGAAGAACTTGCAGGGTTGGTTTTCTAAGCCACATGCGACTTCATACCATTACTAAAAGAGGCGGAGTGATGCAGAAATGTCCCGACAAGTTGTTAAAAGTACTATTTACTCACACCCTAAGATGAGGAAGCCTTTTTGTAGCGTCATGTGAGCTTGAGAGTGGGCAAAGGCGTCAACCCGTCCACTTCCTGAACATACTTAATGCAATTTAGACACCACACCAGGCAGTAAGCCACCCTAGGAGGGCACACGCTCATCCATGCAGAGCGCTTCTTTGTTGGGAGTGTTCTATGAAGAACATCGTCAACACTGCAGCACTGCTAATGGCCACAGTCAGCAAGCACATTATGGACATGGGAGGCAGCTAAAGGGCTTGAAGGAGGGCAATTCCAAGCCAGACCAGGATGGGGCCGAGTGCAACGACTCTTTATCTCGCTTTCTGCAGACTGTTCACGGGAAATTCCGCCAGGCCCTGAGGACGTCAATTCTGGTTCCAACCCCTTTGACGTCACTTCCGGGTCTGACCCAATGGAGGATGAACCTTCCGGTTCCGATCCCTTTGAGGTCACTTCTGGGCCCGAGGGCCTATGGATGAAGACCCTTCTGGTTCCGATCCCTTTTGACGTCTCTTCCTATATTGGCCTTTAAAAGCCGCCACCTTTTCTCTATCCCCTCACTTCTGTTCACGACTCTGATCTGTACTCCTCAGTACATCAAGTTATTCAATTCTGCAGCCAGGAAATAAAATATGAGTGGCTGCCCCAAACCTTCCTATGGCTCTTTGTTGAGTTTGTGACAACAGAAAGGGGCCAACATTGACAAGGAACCAGGATTCCTTTGAAAGAGTTGTATCAGTTCAGAAACACGGTGGGACTGAAGACTTTCAATCAAGATGTTAGGTCACCTTGCAAAGACTTTACGAAAGGTGAAGGTGGTTAGCTATGGTGCAGTGTTTCAGTCTAGAAACACGGGGTGGATTGGCTGCCATGATTTTGTGAGATGGCGTTTAGCACCCCAGACCTGGACAGACGATTCTGCCAGAGTTACTTCAAAGGGGTCCAGTCCGAGTTTATCTGCGCCCCAAGAATGAGGTTAGCTTTGCTGCTTTCTTCCATCGTTATTTTCGCTAAAATGGCTCAATGGTTAGTGCTACTGTGTGTCGGCCTTAAATCCTACAGTTGGTCGCTGACTGTGTGGACTCTGAATGCTCTCCCCATGTTGGTGTTTGGCTCCAGGTACCCCAATCCGCCACCCCCCACCCAATGCTTGCACTTTTACATGGCCTCTCCAGAACAGCCAGGCCGGTGTCTCAAAGTGGGCCCTGTGATGGACCAGTGCCAGTCCAGGGTTGGTTTCTGCCTTGTAGCTAAAGCTGCTGGTCAAGTCCTCCTCCCCTGCGACACTGACACACCACTGAAATGTGCAGTTCACTACTGGGCTCCCAGTCACAGTGCGTGGAGCTAACAAAACCAGATGTGTTGTAGTAAACAGTTTAGATTTGCATTGCGGCAGAATGGGAAACAAACCCGCCAAAGAGAAGTGGAATGCAGCCTTGAGTTCAGACTGGGCTGAAATCTACCCAGACAGCATGGCTGACTCTAATGATTATACCTGTAAATGATGTAACCAAAAGAAGTGAATCCCTGTCTCCTCAAAGGGCATCTCAGTGCCCGACTTAAACATGCAGTCCTGATACGGGGGGCCCTGCAGCGAGGCAGTCAAATTGTTGCCATTCACAAATTCCTTCTGTGGTGCCCGCTGTCTAGACAACAAGAGCACAAAGTGACCCAAAAATACATCGCCTTGGCACCGAAACTCAAAGTAATGACCTACAATTTTGCCAAATTACACAGAATGGACTCATTTTGAATCCAGGGTCCAATGGCAGAAGAAGCAATGCAAAAGAACAGTTACAGCATATAAGGCCTTTGACGAAGACACTGGTGACATTTCTCCTGGCGTGAGGCCGCTGTGCTCGGCCAGTTCAGTTGCTGGTTAAACCCCCAAGGGAGGCACCCTACCCAGTGGCCAGACCCCCCAAGACTCCCACCCCTTGCACTGAATGTTGCCGACAGCATCACTGCAGACAAATACCACAAAGGTATGTGACTCAAAAGTGAAAATATATTAACATTTCAATTGTAAAAACTGTACAAGAGTCCCAGAGTAGCAAAATAAAAATAAAGAAATTTTCTTGGTTGCTTTTTTTTTTTTTTGACCTTTACCAAATTTAAAGAGCAATCTGTAAAATGTCTGCTAAAATATTTGATTTCCTTCCACAAAATCATTATGTAGAGGTAGATTGGACAGGTCGGAGTCTACACGACGTAGGAGCGGGTGAGGCTGCGACAGAGATGGCGGCTAGGAGCGATAATAAACACACAATTCATCCGTGAAAGCGTTGGCTCACCTTATGTGAAAAAGCGCTGCCCAGGAATGCCAACTCAGACTAAAGAGCTGCTCGCCCCACCTCATACCTGTGCCCACAGTGATTACTAGAGTGGCAGCCTGCTGCCGTGAATCCTGGGAGCTTCTTTATTGGATCCACACATTTCAACCTCAGTCTTGTTAAACAAAATAAAAGCGATGGGCAGTGTTTAAAAAAGAAAAAGAGAGGCAATGTCTTCTGGTGTCAGATATCCAGGTCCTCAAAGGCTGGCACTGCTTCTCCATTTCACTTTCAGTGCAACAAACCTCACCTCAGAAAATGGCACCTATGGAACTTCTGCTGTTTCTTTCCACGTCTAGCAAGTGTCTGCTGCTGGAGCAGCCCAGCTCAGTCGATGGGCCCCTGAAAAATAAGCCTGGCATACCCCTGAGCGGGACTCAGTTGTGAGGCGCAGAAAGGGCAGGATGCATGGAATGCGTGGGTGCCATGGGGAAGCTGGATTTCTGACCAATACTTTGCTGTCTTCTCAGAACACACGTGGCCACAGGGCACAAAGGCATACGTCGGGGCGCCCGTGTCAACGTAAAAAGCGGGCTCACAGCCCAACCAAAGGGGTACGTAAGGACCCACAGTCCGACACATGGGACACTCGCGTTGAGCATTGGACTCCCGGTCTGAACGGTGCCCCCAGTTGTGGAAACCATGCACATGCCCACAGGCCAGATACACCCAAGGTTGCTTTTCCTCCAGGGCTGCGAGGTCACGACTGCGCTGCATGCTTGGAAAAACCAAAGTATTGAGGCCGACAGGACACTGAGGTCGCGCCGCATTGATCTCCTGCCGCAGAGCTTCAATGTGCTTCTGGGTCGGCGTATGCAACAGGCCGTCCGCCGTGCGCCACAGTAGTGTTGCTCCACACAGGTCAATCAGTGAGCCATCCTGCAGCACATTGCTTTCGCTGTCCACCTGCGAAGAGTGGGAAAAAGATAAAAAAATACACAAAGCTGAACACATGAATTATGAACTGTCAAAATTATGTCTACGGCTTGGCACCGTCAGATGCCAACTTCTTTTTTTTTTCATTTCTGGAAAGGCAGCGCTCAGATATTCATTGATTCTCAAAATAATTCCTAGCAAAACAGCTGTTGATATTAAAATTCATTCATTTTGGGTTTCTCTTTTATAGATCACACAGTACAAGGCTTCATCTCCATAAATGTGCACAATGTAGGATGCAGCAATGGACTTCTTTTCATGATTAAAAATAATAAAAAAATAAAAAACAGGCAAGCCCGTTTTGGCATAAAAAAAGTAGATAATTAAAAATAAGCAGCATGTGCACTTCTTTTATTACAAAAATACATGCAAGTTCAGCACGTCCACCGCTGTCCGCCATTGACTAAAGCAACAAAAAAAATCTGTGAGTGGGGCTTGTAGTGGTACGCTATGGCAGCGGGTGTCACGATTAGCCAAGGTCAGCACCCTGAGGACTCCTTTCAAGAATCCGGCTGCACTTTTCAGGGACAATTTCACATTCCAAAAACCGGAGATACCATTTCAGCTCATCCCCACATTCCAACTCGGTTGAAATCAGCTGCTGCATGCAAAGAAAAGACAAGGCTAAAAGAAAAAAAGAATGTGGCGGACCCCCGGCCGGGATGCCCCTGTGATGGAAGGACCGGGGGAAGAGGGCATTTTCAGGGCAATACCTCCCCCGGAAGCACGAGAGGGCAACCCTTCTGGCTCACAGTGACGTCACGGGTTTGGGGCTTAGAAGCTCAGCCCTGCTAGGGCCCGTGGCCACCACCAAGGGGCACCTGGACAGTTTCTGAGCCAGCACTGCCGCCACACCCGGTGCCCTATAAAAGGGGTGGCAGAGAAAGAGAAAAAGAAGAAGAAGAAGAAGAAGGAAGGACTGCGATGCTGTATTGACTGTACTGTGAACGCAGGGAACGGGGGGAAAGCGTCGCCCACGCAGAACAGAAGAAAATTCAAGCTGGTTTTGTAAAACTTGACTTGCTTGTATGGAATGTTTTCTGATTTTAAATAAACTCAATAAAATGTTAAAAATCAGAAAGGAAGATGTGTGCTGGGGTGTGTCGGGTGGGGCGACTGGTACGCCCCCGGTGGTCCACACACGTGGTATACTGTACAGCAGTTCAGATTCGGCTTTTAGCACTGCGTATTTTACAATATAAAACCTGCCCCGTTATTTACTTGCGCTGCTCACTGATTCAGAATACAATACAACATAACCACATTTAATGAGACCAACTGCAGCAAACTATGACAGTCCATCTGTCCTGAATGGTGGTCTCCAGAAGAGGGGGCGCAGGCTTCTCACTGTATCCCTCCAAAGCTGTAGATTAAAAAGTCTTTGTGCCTCTCACCAGGAAACAAGCTAGCTCTCAGGCCCCATCTTTACGGGTTTCTCTAACAATGTTGGGACTGATGTGTTCAACCTCCACTTACTTACTTGGCTTATTACATATTCAACACAGAGCTAAAGTACTCGAGCAGTCCTGAACCTTTTATCGTTATGTAATGTGCATTTAGGCGCTGGCTGCATGGAGTCTGAGCAGAAACACTACCCCGCTGCTAGGAGATGGGCAGGCTTTGCAATGCCACATTTGAAAGCTCTTAAGTCCAGTCCTACCCATGAACTAGCATGCCACACAATTGACTAATTCATTTCCCAGTTGGCTTCAGACATTATAAATATTCAAGCAGTTTTTCAGCACGCCATTCCTCTACAGTCCAGCCAAAGAGTATTTGCTATCAGATGCAAAGCTACAACAGCTTCCATCCAGCAGGGGGCTCCCACCTAATTGTTGTATACATTTCATTAGACAGACACATGAAACACTTCGTAAACAAAGACGAATTCAAGAAAAGAAATTCAAATCCCTTCCCTGCGGCACTTAGCGATTATCATAATCAAGCCTAGAAGACAGCTCCTGCTCAATTCACAGCACCACCTTTCAGGCTTTAAAATAAACGCTGGAATGTTTAGCGTGAGGCCGTGTGTGCTCAGTGACCACTCCAGGCTGTACGCTTTCTCCCGAATAACCCTTGACGTTCCCCTCTGCTGACTCGTGGTTTCCCCCACTCAACATCGCCCTGCCTGTTTTAATGAACTTGCAATATTACACGCTGTGTCTGACCTACCAGTTTCCCCCTCGTCTGTGCTGATCGAGTCTCCCTCAGTGTGTACACATCTCCACAGACTGAGATTTCACGCCACACTCCAGGTCTCGATTCTTCTGTAAACCCACCCCTTGGATGCATCACTAGCACTCCATTGGTGGTCAGGCCATCCATGTGTCCATCGGGATTTTTCCACTTAGCCGCCTTCTCCTAACAGTCAAAGAGACAGAAAGAGATGGCACAATGTGACAAAATGACCAAATACACTTGTGTGCCTGGTAAGGAAACAAACACTCTTCTGAAATATAAATGGAAAAAAAAAGACTTTTATAATTTATTAAAAGTAGTCCTCTAACTCATGGGTGTCAAACTCCAGGCCTGGAGGGCCGCAGTGGGTGCAGGTTTTCTTTCTAACCCTTTTCCTAATCGGTGTCCAGTTTTCACTGCTAATTAACTTCTTTTCCCTCTATTTTAATAGCCCTGTTTTTAAGGATGAAGTCTTCTGAGTTGATTCTTTTCTTCATTAAATGACAGCAAAACAAAAATGACGTGTGAAACGAGCCAACAGATGAACAGCTAAATTGTGGCTTCAAACTCCAACCAGTTCCTTAAAGAGAAACTGATTCTTGTTGTTAATTAAACCCGTTATTCAATTCCATGGCTTGTTGCTGCTCTCTTTTTGTCACAGCAGACATTTCCAAAACTGTTGATATTCTGTTTTTTTCTAAGAACTTCTAAAATGTTTCGGTCACCTGAGGGATCAACCTTACTGAGACCTTCATCTTTATTTTCAGATTTTGTTTGATGGGTACAGGTGAGCTGCTCATGTCCTGCTTGTTTTATGTCTCATTACTGTCCGGCTGCTAATTAAGGAAAAAACAACTAAGGGGCCTGTGTCAAGCTAATTAAAACTAAGGCTAAAGAAGTTAATTAGCATCAAAAACTGGTCAATAATTGAGAAGATGGTTAGAATGAAAACCTGCAGCCACTGCAGCCCTCCAGGACTGGAGTTCTACACCCCTGATCTAACTAACATTGTCTTAATACCAACAATGAATCTATAAGCCATAATAAGTGCTAAACAGAGAAAATGGAAACAGACTAGCGCTCTGTTCATACACATTAATAAGAAAAAGGTATTCTGGGAAGAGCTGCCAGAATTCGCCACACTCTTTCATACCTCCACCACACTCACCCCCAGGAAGATGTTCTTTGATGAGTCAAAGCCTGCTGCGTAGATCCGAGCTCTGTAGGGAAAGTTGCGCTCACAGACAATTCGGCAAGCAAACCGAGAGATGGTGCTCTGCGTGATGGGACTCTCCTCACCGGCATGACCCCCGGACACCGTATCTGTCACAACAAAGTCAATCGGGCTTTCTGTTGAGCGGCCAATCTGCAAACAAATAAAGGGATTAACAGAAACAATAAAAGCAAGCTGGGCGGCACGGTGGCGTAGTGGTAGCACTGCTGCCTCGCAGTTAGGAGACCCAGGTTCGCTTCCCGGGTCCTCCCTGCGTGGAGTTTGCATGTTCTCCCCGTGTCTGCGTGGGTTTCCTCCGGGCGCTTCGGTTTCCTCCCACAGTCCAAAGACATGCAGGTTAGGTGGACTGGCGATTCTAAATTGGCCCTAGTGTGTGCTTGGTGCATTTGTGTGTGTCCTGCGGTGGATTGGCACCCTGCCCGTGACTGGTTCCTGCCTTGTGCCCTGTGTTGGCTGGGATTGGCTCCAGCAGACCCCTGTGTTCAGATTCAGCGGGTTGGATAATGGATGGATGGATAAAAGCAAGCTTCATACTCTGCTCAAAGCAAATTAACACAATGTAAAAAAATGCAGCTCTACTGTCCACAGTGGTCATGCTAACCCACAATCCACTTCTACCATTGCTAAAGAGGTAGAAGGAGAAAATTCAGTCGCCTTCTGCTTACCTCTATGAGATCACAGGCCACCTCTTTGACAAGTTTACCCACAATTCACTCCTTTTTTAAAAGGAACACACAAATTCTTAAAGCTGGTGCCACAGCACAACCTTTCTAATTATACTTGCCCAAGTAAGTTGATAAGTTATACAGAATTGAACAGTTCACCTACTGCAAATAAAATTACAGTTACCGTATATACTTGCATTTAAGTTCTCTCGCAAAGAAGTCAGAGTCTGATTTTATGATCGATTTTTTGGGTTTCAAGGCCCGACTTATACACGAGTATACAGGGTATCTCACACTCTGCTGGAACTGGGGGAGGATTTTATTCACTCTTTCCACAAATGAAACCAGAAAAGCCAATTGTAACCATTGTTTATTTAGCAGATGGTTTTACCCAAAAAAAAAATCAAAATACATTTTACATTTAAGTACAAAGTAAAGAGGAAACCCAAAACATAATCAGAATTGCCAGTACTAGATAACAAACTAGGAACATCATAAAAAAAAAAAAGGAGTTAGCAAAAGGTTGAGCGGTAATTCAACACATTTTCTGACGCTGAACAAAGCAACCAGGTAACCAACTCAATACCAGTATTTGGGCACTATCGTACACTTTTCTCTAAATCTTATCTCGCTATTCTATTCAAGTTTTCCATCGTGTTCGCGTTATTCAGCCCTGACCACTCCCCTCCACATCGCTCGCCCAATCATTACTCCTGCTGTGCAAATCCTCTCTCCATTCCACCCCCTGACACTCTCAATGCTAACTTGCCCTTCAATGCAGTCGGTTACAATGGCAAGGCGGAAAAGCAAATTATCAATTCAAGATGTCGAATTTTCGATCGCGATACAAAAAAAGTGGCCAGAGCAGATAAAGAACATCAAAAAAAAATGAACAAAAAAAGAGCGGCATATAATAAAAATCACGAACAAAGAGAATTGTCCAATAAACAAGACAAAGAAAAATATCCCGAACAGAAATGCCAAAAAAAAAACCAACATTTATAGAATGTAAGTTAGAGGATAAAGAAATTCATAATATTGTTTTTGATGAGGCATTAATTTAATTTGATTGTTTATTTACTTTTTACTACATTTTATCATTCATTGGTAATTAAAACTGACAGCTGTAGTGAAATACTCAAGTAGCTGATTTTCCATCTGTAATAACTAAGGACCAAACCGTGTTCCTCCCGCACCCCGCATAATCTTCTATATACCGTCTCTTTAAACAGAATCGCTTTTTCCAACGGAGGAGCGCCCTGACACCCTTTGAGCGGCTCAGCAAGAACAAACAGCATCTTGAGTTCACTAAGGTACTCTGTTTTTCAAATTTGTAGTAGAAGATGATAAGAAGTTACAAAGAGCCGCTTTGAAAAGCATAGGAAATGTATGACCACAACCAGCCGTCGTGGCACACTCTCTATCGTAACCAAGAGGGTCCGTCAGTTGAGAGTCTGACCTAAAGTACTGACAGCCAGAAGTGTTTCCAGATATGTCTAATAGGAGGGGGTGGCCTGTTCCAAGTTCAGTCCAGGGAAGAAATTTGTGTGCTAACGTTTTGGATTTTCCTTTCCACCAACATTCCAACAGTAGCTTTACATGCTGTACATACCAGGAAGGGAGAGTTGGACGAGCCCTCCCATGTAACACTGCACCAGTCATTTAAAGAGGGTCATGGCAGCTGGAGCTACTTTGTGATGACAGAAAAACGATGATATGTGACCCACCTATACAGTGACCTCTAACCTGCACCATGGGAAGGGCTTTAAAAGGCAGGAAACAATGAGATCTGCTCTGCTCAATCACTCATGGATAGCCCGGACTGCTGTGGATATGCGATGGGAATTATCTGCATGCTCCACTGCTAGCTTCAAGTCAGTGTGCATAGCTCAGATGTCTGTGGGTTAAACAGCAGACGCTGCATTTTTCCCTCTGTTACGGCAAGTAAGATCAACTGTAGGTTGCAAAACACAAAACTGTCAATTAGAAACCACTATTGCCATGTCACATATTGTGAGAAGTTTAACTCGCCATTACTACTAGAGATTATATATGATTTAATAAGCACGCCCTACTGTATTTTGAATTATAAAATCTAAAAGTGTGGCTGTTAGGTGGTGAAGTGTTTTCAGTAACTCTAAACAAGTGAATAATTTATACATAAAAGGGACTGAAAAGAGAAACAGCGTGATCGAGCGAATCATGTTCTATATTTGCGTTCATTCGCCCTACATTTTCCTTTACTCGTAAAGAAATTACACTTTCAAATAAAGTTTGTATGTCATTAAGGACAAAAGGAGATGATGAAAAGGAGGGAAACACGGCCTGACAGGAGGGAGAAGGACAGACAAAGATTAATTGGCAATAAGGATGGAGACAAAGTCATTGGAAGACAATTTTAAAGAGAGATCAGGAGTATAGAGTTAAGTCGCAAAAAAGTTACCTGCCTTTTTAGCACTAAACAAAAAACACTATTATTATTTTTTAATTTTAGGAGAGAGTTCCCTAAGACAATTCATATAAACCTTCAAACTTTACCCACACCGGACAGTGTACAGAGGGCATGGATTGCCTGGCATCCTTACCCACATGGGAGGCCCTCCTTTTCCTGTTGGGATGATAGAATTTAAAGATGGAGGGAGGGAGGGAGCAATGTGCTGGGAGGAAGCCGTCCTCTGCTGGGACTCACATGTTTACAACCGTAGGGCTGCATGGGAGTTGTAGTCCCAATGTGCATCCCTGCAGGGCTCCTTGGCTGCCACTGGAAGAAGCTGCCAGGAGGAGGTTCCCCTGTAAGTAAAGAGGTTACACCCAATCCAGACGTGTTTCCTGGGAACACAATATTACGTAATGGAAGTACTTTCAGGCCCAGCATAAAAGAAGCCGCCCCACCTCTCCCAGGGGTCAGAAGAGGAGGAGGACAAAGCTTGCCTGGAAAGGGGTGGAGGAGTACAAGAGCAACAGCAGCAATTGATTAAGGAATGCCTGAAGGGGCTTTAACAGACCCTGTTTTCTGACTGCCACACACACCAAAAAAAAAAAAAACCTTGCAGGAACAAAATGTAAGAAGTCTTGGGAAGGGCAGTTCTGAGAGACATTCCCTACCAGGCAGGTTGGCCATGCAAAGGGTGTCAAAAAATGGTGTAAAATACGAAACACAAAGAAGTGCAGTTGCGGTGACTGTGATGGAAACGAAGCCTTGTGGAAGGTAAAAAGAAAAATCAAAGTCTTTTTGAACTTTTTCTTACCTGGAACATGTCTGTTTCCTTGTCTGGAGAATATTCAACAACCACCGTCTGGTTCCGTGACAACGTGTAAGAAATGCTGTGCAGCCCTTTTACACTCACCGTCTGCTAAAATAAAAAGAGGAGGCCTTGACGTGATAAGGTAACAGTTACTCTGTGAATATGAGGTTTCACTTCAGGCTAACGTGGCACTTAGTAGAGCTACACAATACCAGTTGGAGGAGGAAATAATACAAAATGTACACCGTCCTGTATACTGGGAAGAAGCACACAGTAAGGCAGGGGCTCCAGAAACGGTGTACTGTAGCAAACAAAAGTAATATTTTTAAGCTTGGCTATATGGAATGAAGGAGGTTAAGATAGTGACTCATTTAAATATGCATAAGTAGCTTTGATTGGTCCCTACTGTGGATCCAGCCTTTTAAATCTACAATGTAGGCAAGCTGTGAAGCAGGAAACAAATGAATACTAAAAGGTGCTTTCTGCTTAGAGAAGCCCACACTGCCATGCACTGCATGTGGCCAAAGGTAATTGTTAATGGCAATTGAACTATGCCCATCATCATCCTCACACTACAATAATGTTCAGCTTCAGGATACAGGAACAGAACTACAGATTTCAGTATCAAATATGGGAAAGCTAAACCTCAGGGCTGAGAATTTGAACTTGGCATTCAGAGCTGCTGATGATACCTCAAGATAAGAACATTCAAGTGCCCACAGCTCACAAAGGACATTTCCAGAGAAATCAAAAGTCCTACTGAAACAGCCCCATAAAGCAGTTCACTTGCTCGAAAAACTTGGCTGCCTGACACAGCGTGAAGGACGAATTCAGTCTGCAGGTTATTAAGGAAATGTACTGGCAGAGAAATCTTTTACTTAGCTTTCAGAAGTATTACTTGACTGATAAAATCTTTTGTTGCATTAATGGAGATGATCTTTGATAAAGTAGTAGTGATAACCCCAAGATCTATGTAAAAGGACTAAGGTCCAAGTCTCTAGAGTCCTGATGCTTCCTGTTTTGCTATATGGTTGCGAGACATGGATGCTATCCAGTGACCGGAGATGAAGACTGGACTTCTTCAGTGTTGTGTCTCTTCGGAGAATCCTTTGGCACCGCTGGTTTGACTTTGCATCGAATGAGCGGTTGAGTCCCAAATGAGGCACATTAACTGTATTGTGAGGGAGCGTCAGTTATGGCACTACAGCCATGTGGTGTGAGAGTGATGTGGCTTGCAGGATGCTCATTGTTGAGGACCTGAGTGGCTGGACCAGGCCAATGGGACGCCCATGTAACACCTGGCTGTGGCAGATAGGTGGTCATTTCCAGAGGGTGGGACTGGACTGCATGTCATCCTGGGGGGTTGCCAAATGGGATCCCGAGCTGTTTCGTCATGTGGTGGATGCTGCAACGTGCTGTACCAGTGCTGCTCCCCAACCTGACCTGACCTCATAGAGTAGGCTGGCAATGTCAAGCATGTATGTCAACAATAAATAACTATGCTGGGCCAGGGAAAAAAAAATAAATTCAAAAATGACTGGTCAAACTACTTTAGCTAGGATACGTGGGTCTTTACAAACAAACCCATCTTCACCTTGTAACCTGGCATTTCAGGAGACCCAGAATGCATTTGCACTATGTTGATTTCCAAAACCACTGTTCCCATGGGCACACTAGACCCTTGTGTAAGCACCACAGCATTTCCAGGCCACATGTGAATACTGTCAATAATATCTGCTGGTGACACTCCATACTGAGATAGCAAAGGCAAGTCATTCAGAAATGTATGCCTCAGGCAAAATATCACAGCAGCAAGATATGTTCAGTGGTTGGCATGGTTGGCCAATGCTGTGTTTTAGTTCAAGTCCTTGCTATGGCGAATAAACTGTATACACAACCTAGAATCCTGAGAGTGTCAGAAGACTCATAGCCATTAAAACAAAAAAACAAAAGTCATCACAAAGGTAACTAACTCTGAGTTATGAACTGACCACAAACACAGCTGCTGCTGCCGCCTTACATGAACAACACACCTGGAAGAAAGGTGTGCAGAGAGCAGAGGACAAAGACATAAAGAAGCAAACACGCCAGTGAGATACCAAGCATGGACAACTGAGGGAACTGCAAGTGGCGGCACACACGTCATCGCTGAACCATTCATGACTAGCATATCAAATTATTTTAGAGTCATTCCCAAGTATCCAAATGCATTATCACTTTTTTGATTTATTTGAATTCAATTATAGATTGTGTTTCATGTTTTACTGAAAAAGGAAAGTAAAGTAAAAATCCAGGATTCAATGAACACGAGAGCCATTTCAGCAAAAAGCACACAAAGTTAATGTTGTGAGGAGCAGCAAACTCACAGCGAAACAAGCTAATAATGGGTAGGCCCAGAAAGGAGACAGAGCCAAGTTGTAGGGCCAGCCTTTCATTTATGAGCTGCCTTTTCAAGTTGGTGATTTGTCTGTCTTTCTTTGTTGCACCCAGAAAGAAGTACCCACTGAAAGTTTAAGAAGAACGTCTACTTCTTTAGTTACTGGAAACCGTATAATCGGCCTCAATCTAAGACTTCATTTATCCATTTGGTGAAACCAACCACAAATCCAAAATGGGCTGTCGTTCTGTCCAGGGTTGGTTTCTGCCAAGAAAAGGATGTGTGAGGATGTTACGATAGAGGAGGTTCACGCAAAGAATGATTAGAGTGTTTAACACAGCAGCAAAATGGAAACACCAAACGCAGCAATGAGACTTTTCCTGCTAGCACGGCGGCGTCCAGGGACACACACTCCCCAGCATACCTTGCCATCCTGCACTGTGTTGAGAACGTGCACTGTGCTGGGCTTCAACCCGTTGGCCCGGACTCTTCTATAAAGGGAAAACCGGCTCTTTCTTCTTCCTCTGTCACCGTTTGGGAGAGAGCCATTGTATCTGCAGACGACAGAATGTTTCATTTATTTATTATATAACACAAAAATAATACTAATGTTATATACATCCTGAATCACAACTTGTTCAGGGCCCTTTATGTCCAGGTGCTTTTGGTAGTTACACAAAGATTAATCTGATCATCAATGTCCTCTGAAAGGAACCCTCGAGTATTACAACTGATTTCGTGATCGAGTCAAATGACCTGCTACCGTTCCAGAACCTCGCAGTTAAACGCTCCTTGAGGATGGAGATACTCAGGAGACAATCATTTTTAAAAACAATGTAATAATTAGAGCAAAATAACACAGATACCTTGTTTCATATTACTTATTTTTAATTATTATAGAAAAAAGAACATTAGAGGGTCAGCTCAAGTTGGACAGTTGCAACACAGAGTCAGAGAAGCAAGATTGCGTTGATTTGGACATGTGCAGAGGAGAGATGCTGAGTATTGGGAGAAGGATGCTAAGGATGGAGCTGGCAGGGAAGGGAAAAAGAGGAAGGCCTAAGAGAAGGTTTATGGATGTGGTGAGAGAGGACATGCAGGTGATGGGTGGGGCAGAACAAGATGCACAGGACAGAAAGATATGGAAGAAGATGATCTGCTGTGGCGACCTCTAACGGGAGCAGCCGAAAGAAGAAGAAGAGCAAATACTACTGCTAAATAATTATCTTTAAGCAGAATAATGCTCTCACCACAAGTGAACTCTCTCACTGGATACGTTTGAACATCCAGCTTTTTATTTTGACCTTAACAATCTGTGTGCCACCATTCACACATTATTAAGTATTCTTCCAGCAGCTTTGCCCAATTATAGAACAACAGACAAAGAGGGCAAATAAGTACAAAACAACTGAGGACTGATCTTGCATCAGTTTCCCTCTTGTCAAACTCATACATGCAAGTCAGGGCCCACCTGTACGATTATCACGCCTGCTTTAACAAGGCTGGGCTCATTCAGCTACACAGAGTCAGAAGCAGAGATTCATTTATCACAAAGCACTGTCACAGGCAGAGCGTCTCTGTCAGATCTTCTCAATTTATGTGCCCCTCAATAAGAAAAAGACATTGAGGACTTTTACTGTAGGACCAGATTGTGGTAAATGAAATTTAACCATCCATCCATCCATTATCCAACCCGCTATATCTTAACATTTAATGTACTGTATATACTTATGTATAAGTTGGGTCTTGAAACCCGAAAAATTGATCATAAAATCAGACCCCGACTTATACGCCTGTTCAAAATTTTTTTTTACATCTTCTTGCCTCCTCCGATCTCGCATCAGTTTCTCAGAAGCATCGAATTTTGTTGCAGCAGCACAGCTACCGATTTCTTTCATTACTTCCAATGACTTTTAATTTAAAACCAGCTTCATATTTTCTTCTGATTGAATGCTCCATTGTAGATAAGGGACCCTCTTATTATAAAGGTGTACGAGGGTGTGAGATACGAAAAACACAAATCAGTGCAAATGTCACTTCGGAAAAGTTTGGGTATTACTGCGTGGTCATGTAGGCACAATAGACAGAGAGAGGTTAGGAGCCCACGCTGATACAGCACATTACCGCACCCACAAAGAAAAGAAAAGGCTGTGTGCTCCGTGGTTACGCTCTCAGGTGGCTGTTAGCATATCGTAATCCCTTGTACCAATAGTGTAAGTTTTCCACATTCGACTTATATGACCGACATTATACTGTGAAATCAAGTGCCGACTTATCCGTGAGTACTGTATATATGGTAAGTAAATGTAAAGTATTACACATAAGTTAGGTTTTAATACACAATGGGAGGTCTGAAAATCAAGAGGACACCTTATGAGAAGGCCTTAGGAGTCGTAGTGGACTCTACACTATCAACTGCCAGGCAATGTTCAGAAGACATTAAGAAAGCTAAGAGAATGTCAGGTTATATAGCGCCCTGATGTGTGGAGTCCAAGGAGGTTCTGCTCAGTCTGTATAACACACTGGTGAGGCTGAGGCCTCATCTGGAGTACTGGGTGCAATTTTGGTCTCCAGGCGACAAAAAGGACATAGCAGCACTGGAGAAGGTCAAGAGAAGATCAACTAGGCTGATTCCAGGGCTACAGGGGATGAATTATAAAGAAAGATTAAAAGAGCTGAGCCTTTGCAGTTTAAGAAAAAGAAGATTAAGAGGAGACATGACTGAAATGTTTAAAATTATGACGGGAATTAGTCCAGTGGATTGAGACTGTTACTTTTAAAATGAGTTTATCAAGAACAAGGAGATACTGTGTGAAATTTACCCTTAATAATTTCCAACTCACATTAGGAAATTTTTCTTCACACAGAGAACCACAGACACTTGGAATAAGTGACCAAGTAGTGTGATGGACAGCAGGACTTTGGGGACTTTCAGAACTTGACTTGATGTTATTTTAGAAGATGTACGTAAGTGGATAGGACTGGTGAACTTTGTTGGGCTGTTCTCATTTAGATTGTTCTTAAAAAAAAAAAAAAAAACTGCAACATTTCCAACAGCCACACGACTCCATTAGCCCCCATCCTAGTGTGAGGGTCTCAGTAGCCTAGCCATTGGCTTCCACTCCGAATCTCATCTCTTCTTGTTAACTGAAATTCTTGTGCATTAATCAGATTGGTTTCCCCACCCATTCTCACTTTCAAAAATAAAAAAAAGACTTTTACTTCTCTTTGAAATTCAGAAAGATGTTTTTTGCTGGGGGCAGCACGGTGGCGCAGTGGGTAGCGCTGCTGCCTCGCAGTTAGGAGACCCGGGTTCGCTTCCAGGGTCCTCCCTGCGTGGAGTCTGCATGTTCTCCCCGTGCTTGCGTGGGTTTCCTCCCACAGTCCAAAGACATGCAGGTTAGGTGCACTGGCGATCCTAAATTGTCCCTAGTGTGTGCTTGGTGTGTCGGTGTGCCCTGCGGTGGGCTGGCACCCTGCCTAGGGTTTCTTCCTGCCTTGCGCCCTGTGTTGGCTGGGATTGGCTCCCGTGACCCTGTAGTTAGGATATGGCGGGTTGGAGTCTGACTGACTGGCTTTTTGCTGTGATGCAGTCTATGCAGTTTCTACACTTCACTTCTATTGAATAACTTGAGAATTTTATGTTCTTCATTGTTTTTGTTTTTTTTTCTTCATTTGTAATTTACAATGCCATTGAAGGTGTGGCAGATGGCCAGGGCCCTTACCTGACTGGGACGCCTTAGTAAAGGAAGGGCCGTGGGAGAAAACAGACACAGGACATTACCTCTCCTGAAATCTTGGGCAGCTGAGGTTAAGTGGCGCCTCAGATTCCCACAGGGCTTCATGGGAGTTGGGAGTTTGCCACAGTCCTGTTGGGCTGTGTGGGGGCTGCGCTGACTGTACAGCCTTACTTGGTTGGGCGTCTGTCTCACCCTGAAGTGAGTAAGTATATCCTGGGTGTTGGATAAAAGCAGCCCACTGCCACTGCTCCAGGACCAGAGTGAGGAGGGAGAGGACTTGCCAGGGGGAGTGGAAGCAGAAGACAAAGAGACTTAGAGGAGAGAAGAAGAGACGACGAGTGCTGCTTGTTTTAGTATTTGGGACCTGCTGTGTTTACGTTTAGGTGCCTGGGAAATGGCTGAAAAGCGTTAGCCCCTGTAAATAAAAACGGGTGTTGTGCTTTTTTTTATTATTATGGTTATGCAAGGCGGCACGGTGGCGCAGTGGTAGCGCTGCTGCCTCGCACTTAGGAGACCCGGGTTTGCTTCCCGGGTCCTCCCTGCGTGGACTTTGCATGTTCTCCCCGTGTCGGTGTGGGTTTCCTCCCACAGTCCAAAGACATGCAGGTTAGGAGCATTGGCGATTCTAAATTGTGCTTGGGGTGTGTGTCCTGCGGTGGGTTGGCGCCCTGCCCGGGATTGGTTCCTGCCTTGCGCCCTGTGATGGCTGGGATTGGCTCCAGCAGACCCCCGTGACCCTGTGTTCGGATTCAATGGGTTGGACAATGGATGGATGGATGAATGGTTATGCAAGAAAATGTGAAAATTCTCTTCTTGGCTTCTTCCATGGGCAAAAGAAAACAAAAAAAGAACGCAGAGAGAAAAAGTTCAAATTTCAGCAAACTCAGAACATTTCTAATAAGGTGCTCAACCGCTTAATAAAAGCGGTGCCAGGTTAGCCGTTCTTTAAAAAAAAAATAATTAGAAGAAAAAAAAGGGAAAAAGAGTTCTAGGGTTTCTAATCCTCTCCAGTCCACCCTTGCCAATTTTCCCAGAAGGTAAGACTTCCACTGGACGGTATTTCTGAAGAATCTCCCTTTAAAGACCCAATTTTCCTTAATTTACAAACTGCAAGGTGAGAGCCGAGACCCCTCAAGCTCACGAGATCACACGAGCAGTCACGGCGTGCATCACAATGTGAAATTTGCTCATTCACACTTTTTTTTTCCTCGATTATTAGTTTTGTGAAGTGACATCTTTAACGCTTCAACTAACTGTGCACGTGTGCCTGCGTATGGATAATGCATACTGAAGATACCTGCTGTTCACTTTCAAATGGCCATTTCCAGGATGACGGTTTCCTTGACATTATTCATGAATGATGTACTGTACGTTCACTACAACAACTTCTTTATGGAAAGAGGTTTACAGATGCGAGTTTTCATCTTGATATACAGTGACACAAGTACGGTAACATTTAGTGTCATTCCATCAAAGGTAAGTCAGGGGGGCAAACGGGATTCAGGTGAGGGGAGTCTGAATCGTACACAGCACTTGTTATCACCCTGTACATACACACGTCTTCACAACTAAAAGCTTGCTGCAGTTCTGCAGGCTCCTGCCTGGTCGAGTGCCAGTTTTAAACTAGGCCACAGCATGGCCTCTGGTCGAGTATTGTTACGATTTACTGATCTGTCCCAAGACCCGCTCCAGCAGAGACGCAACAATGCAATACGCACCGTCTGCTCCACCATCCACAGGCAGCTCCCGCCTGCCACGTCCTACCCAGCACACAGCTCAGCAGGTGCAGGGCACTGTAGGCAACAGCCCATCTGTTCACCAAGCCCACCCTTTCTTTTTATCAGCCCAAACCAAAAGAAAAAGCAAAACTCACCAGTAAAAGCAGCCCTAGTGTGTAGAGTAGATGCGAAATGCACAAAACTGCTGGTGGTACTGAGTAGTATGTGGGGCACCCAGCGGTTAGGCTAAAAAAACATAACTTTGGCCCACCAGGCAGATTCATCTTGGATAAGCACAAGTAGTAAAAAGCCAACAAAACTATGCAGACGAGGGCCCGCCAAGTGAAGGAAAACCACAGAATTTCTATCACCCGTGCATCAGCATAAGAAAGGCAACAGAGCGGAGTGCTTCAGCCAGCATGGCGGTCCCATGAAACCCTGTCAGCGCAATAATGAGGCACACGACCACTTACAAAACAGAAGGCATGCGATTAGTTACACGACCTGAAGGGCCTGCGGCTGGACGCCGTCCTTGAAACAGCTCGACTAGGTCAACGAAGTCCATAAGACGCATGTTGAAAGAGACGGGGCTTAAACTGCATACGCATTCTAATTAATTACATTCTTCCCCTTAACCAAACTGGGCCTCCAAAAATCATCCATTAGGCCAGACACAGATGGGCAGCCTGCTGCTTACTGTCCAAACAGCACACAAGTATACGCTGATACGATAAAAACGTCCCTACAAGTGAAATCTGAGTGTTCAGCAAGACAAGAGACCTTCTGTGAAGATGAGGAGGCTCTCACCGCCTCCAAAAGGCCATGCCTTCTTTATCGCAGACCGCTTAACCTGGGCTTGACGTCTAACGCTAGCTGCACATTAGGCGATCAATAACAACAAAAACTTCCAGTTCATTTCTTTCTGACAGGGGGCTGGGATTTAACTGGCAGGCCCTTTTGAGTAATTACAGTGCAAGCCCATCTCCATTCACCAGCTGTCCTGCTCTGCTGGGACTCCCGAGCATACGCCATCAAATCAGACCCACGGACAAATCCCCTCACACCTGCCTCTCCTTTTCTTTCTCCCTGTGGCCAGTGATCCCTGACAATAAACAGGCCTGACAAAAACAAAGCTCTGGCAGAGCAAGGGACGGAGAGGTGACAATAAGACTGAGCCAAAAAGGCACGGAAAAGGAGGGAGTGTCACACAAAGCAAGCGGCAGAGAGAGCCCCCCGGCTATGACGACATGGGAAGACTGCTGAGCAAAGAACTAGACGTGCGCCCGTCAGCTCTCCAGCACCACAAAATGCTTAGCAGACATACTCCTAGTCCAACTCAAATAAACTTCGGTGCATAGTAGATACTGGCAAGGCCAAAATAATGTTTAGTTACAAATAAAGTTAAAAAAAAAATGTGTGATTGGAGGGTTGTGTGCGAACTAAAGTACAAACACAGGAGCCAAGTGCCAAGTGTGAAGGAACACAAAGGACGGATCAAGATGCTTTGCACAAGCAGTGGAGCCACCATCCTTAATGGTGATTACACTATAAGCTCATAAAACAAACCTAACTTTTGCAGTGGCTCCCCTTCAGCAGTAGGGAGGAGTGGAGGTTGCCGGTTCAAATCCCACAAATGCGAGAAGTGACTCTACTTCACTAGGCCCCCAAGGAAGGCCCTTAACCTACAATTGTTCCATCCTGGGTATGCCGTTAACCTGCATCCAGGCCTGCAAGCAGGTCCTTCAACTTGGGGGGGGGGGGGGGTTTGTGGCTGGATTGGCACTCTAGCCAATCATAGTGTTCCATCCAGTGTGGTGCCGAGGTGTCATCCGTTGCATGGCTGCACTTGGATCTCAATCCGGGTGGTTCGCTGTGTGGTGGGTGTGCTGTGACTGGCACATGCTCCCAACCTCCTCCTCCTCCTTCTCCCTTCAGTAGAGGCCAGGCAGCCGCACTGTTATTCAGTAACATATTAAGAGCTAACAAGAATGTGATTCACCTCTTCTAACTTCAAGTAGGCTACACCTTTAAATCACACTTGCATAGCACAAACCCAGGCCTCCTTATCATCTTCTCACTCCAGGCATATGTGTCCTCCTTGCAGATTTTGCCAGTCATACATGATTATTGAGGATGCACAGAACTCTATGAGAAAGGAAATGGAGGAAGGACAGAGACTTCTTGCCTCCTCCAATCTCGCATCAGTTTCTCAGAAGCATCGAATTTTGTTGCAGCAGCACAGTTACTAATTTCTTTCATTACTTCAACGACTTTTAATTTAAAACCAGCTTCATATTTTCTTCTGATTGAATGCTCCATCGTAGATAAGGGACCCTCTTATTATAAAGGTGTATGAGGGTGTGAATCAGTGCAAATGTCACTTCGGAATAGTTTGGGTATTACTGCGTGGTCACGTAGGCACAATAGACAGAGAGAGGTTAGGAGCCCACGCTGATACAACACATTGCCGCACCCACAAAGTCACTACCATCGCTTCACTTAGAGTAGACGAGAGGCCGCCTGATGTCACTTTCGGGCCTGGGGTGTACCACTAGCAGACCCATCACTTAACTGGCACATCTACACCCAAAGCCATGGAGGATGTACAGTTTATATATTGTATTCACAATGACAATGCCAAAAGGAAAATGAAACAAGAGTTATTCTCAGGTGGGACCCCAAAAACTTTGAGGTTCTCTTTATATTTTTGGTGACAAACTACAGCATTGATGCCACGCAGCAACACATCTTTGTTTAATAAATCTTTGAAAAGCTATAGAGTTCTAAGGGTCTTGGTAAGGAGCACCGTATTAGACCCTGATAATAAAGACATCACTGATCCACACCTCAACTTTTACTTCTCCAAATGTGTAAACTCAACACAATGTTCGCAGATCAAAGTCTAGCTCAGGAGATTTTATCAGCCACTACCTCCATCCTTTCAATTGATCATAAAAAAAAAAAAAAAAACACACACACTCATTCCAGGAATCAAACCAAGTACGACTCCCCAGAGTGGTGTTAATCGCCCAAAAGTTCAATAAAGCCATGGATAATACGAGGGAGAGCCCACGGCCAACACCACCACATCTTCATTAATCCAACTGCCCTGTAGGGCAGGCCAATGAAATGAAGACTGTGGATCCAATCTTCCCTCCTGGGAATTGGGATGAAAGCCTCTCGGCACTGTTTCTGTTTCTAAACACACGGCCAAAAAAAAAAAAAAGAGAATGAGCAAAAAGAACCTGCCCATATCTATCACTGCAGGGCAGAACAAAGTGAGCTTTTATTACTCCATGCTGAAAGAAAGAGGATATCCCTGACTACTCCCTAAGCAAGTGCAGGGTTTACAACACGTACATTGTCATGGTGATGGTCCTACGCTACACAGGCATCGTTAGGGTCAGAAGAATGGTAATAATGTCACCTCATTTATCTTCATATTTTAGTTGGGAGTAGTATAATAACCATTCATTCTCTATTGTCTTTGAGGAAACAAAAAGAGTTTTCTTTGACCACAACCCCCACCATTCAGATAGACAATTCCTCTCAAAAGCACTCGGCTCATTAACACAAGGACAAAGCAGTGAGGTATGACCGGAGATGGGGATATCATGTATGGCAGCAGATTAAGCAAATAAAGAACATCCTACATTCCTCAAGTACATGCCCATTGCAAACATTTTTGTTACAAATACAAGCAGCAGTTACTAAGGAAATGTCCATTTCCCAACAAAATATTCTGATAACTCTCCATTTCACACTCGTTCCTTTCACAAATGGTATTTACCAGTGAATTTCTGCAGGCACGTGGGAGGAAAGAATGAAAAAAGGTCACCTGCAAATCTCAATTCTGTGATTGCTCACTTCCATAACTAATATAATTCCTTTGAATTTCCCAAGTCTGTGAATGTCAACAAAGTTCATGAGAGAGACTTGAGGACTGAAGAACAAACATCCGTGACTAGCTAATGTAAGGCAAGATTTAAAACGGACAAGTTATGACCTGAGGAAGTTCTACTTGGTCCAAACCATGGTGGGTCAGCTCATCACCAGAGGCCTCATGCATAACGCCATGCATAGAATTCGCACTATAACATGACGTAAGCACAAAAGCTGAAATGTGCTGACGCACAGAAAAATCCAGATGCAGGAATTTGTGCGTTCGCCAACTTCCGCGTTCTTCCGCTACATAAATCCCGGTCAGCATGAAAAGTAACGCTCGTGCATGCGCCTTCTGTCCCGCCCCAACTCCTCCCAGAATTACGCCTCTTTGAATATGCAAATCAATATAAATCGCCCTTAAGTTCAGCCTTCTGTGAAAAGACAATGGGAAAAGCACGGGGGAAAATATAAGAATTTCAGCGAATACCAAGTGGAGGCAAAGGAAAAACATACTATTTGTTTAATTAAACCGTGGTATAATCAACAAAAGGAAGTTGATCGAGTGACATAGCGTGTTGGAGAAACTCGTAAGCTCAAGTTCACAAAGTTGCACAGTGCCCTAAATAAAAAAGAAGTCAGATATCAATGTCGCCGTGAAAAGGCGAGTCGTAGCCCACCATCTGAGTTTCATATGAAAGCTTATTAGGGCACAGAGAAAAAAAAGGCACACAGTGGGAAAAAAGCAAGAAATGTCAACTTCAATCTCGAAATGCCCACTTTAATCACGTAGTTTATTTTGTCATTAAAGTAGAACATCATAAACTTCATCTTAAAATCATTTAATTTACTAGTTTCTCAAATCCCATCGTAACTAAAGTAGCACGTTAAATGCTTTGTTTTCTATTTGATCTTCAATGTGCTGTATGTTTGTAAATCACTACGTGCTTCCGTTCTTTCTCTTTCTCCGACAGGACACAGAATCCATTACATTTGTGATATTACAGCTCTCTGAATAATTAAAATACTGAGATGCATACATGATATCATTTTCATGATGATTGGAATGAAAGCATGTTATTAATAACACGATGGCGCAGTGATTGTTCATGTCTCACACAAGATGCTGCTGCGCCATGCACGACCTTTGATAAAATAATTTATTGTAGCAGTCATGTCTCTTTCAAACGTACAAACCTCCAATTCAATCAGCTCTGTAATAGACGTTAAGCCATCTGTAAGCTTACAACGACGATTCTTCAAAACTTTTAAGGAATATTGAAATATCTTCATAGTACGTGTTTAATTATTCTATCCATCCAGTGTCGTGCCAGCCTCAGTAAATATACAGCATGAGGCAGGAACAATACGTGAACTTGCTAGCGCTGCGGCACCGTGTCCTCACATGTTTAATTGTTAACAATACAGATTATTTAAATGAAGTTAAAGTTTTACCTGTATAATATAATAAACATATTTTGCTGCATTTCATCTTAAAAATGATACCTTCATCATATGTAAATATGCGCTTTATAAAGTTGCTCAGGTTGTGCAATATTATAACTGTAGTGCAAGTTTACAGTGAGGTGAAAGTACTTGAGTACAAACAGTTCTACAAGGAGCACTTGATTGAGTGCGTTTACAGTTCTTGGGATGAAACTGTTTCTGAACTGCGAGGTCCGTACAGGAAAGGCTTTGAAACGTTTTGCCGTGGCTGAGGCAGCGTTGGCTTGAAGCTGTATACCGATAATTCTCTTTCCGATCAGCTGCTACTGTGATTCCCCATTCAGATACAGTGATATAAATACTCCAAATGGTGCAGTGAGAGTAATATGGAAAAAGATGATCCGCTGTGGCAAACCTTAAAGGGAGCAGCTGAAAGAAGAAAAAGAAGAAGATGGTGCAGAGAGAATAACAACACTAAAGCAGTAGAATTAGTATTTAGAATACTATGGCTATTCCCTGGACCATTATATTGTTACAAGTTAATTACAATCAGATGCATTACACTAATAAACAATATGCGGTTAGTTTCAGTGTATTTCTAAAACCGTATCAGGAATGTGGTTCTAAGAAATAAAGGGTAACCACACAGGAACAGTAGCACTGCTTTGATGCTGGGTGCCGCCAGTCTGCAAAACCGATCGGAGAACTTGCGTACGACAGGGTATGAGGTACCGTGGAAAAGTGCGTGACTTTACGCCAAGTGTAGGTTTTATACATCGTGTTTGAATGTGGAAACGTTCTTACGCAACATTTCTGTGCGTACGCACCGTGTATATATGAGGCCCCTGAAGTGGTAATGTACTGTCCGCTTTACAACCCCCATTTCCGGCTAGTGAGGGGCAAAACAAATTTTGTGCAGTGAGGGAAGAAACAGTGAAATGAGGCCATGCAGTGCTTGACTTGCACAAGTGGAATGATGAGCCTGAGAAAAGTGAAAATGTGGCAGCATTCAGTATGTCTGCCCATACCTGCACCTTCCCGTTTGGCTCGGCTGTTTTTCTCATTCAAAGCAGTGCACGTGTCTCAATTGCATCTTTGCAACTAGTTTAAGAAACTCGCCAACCCCCATGCCTGCGCTACACGCTAGCCTCCTTGCGGTTCTGCCACTGGCATATGGGGATGCGGATGTACAATTTACTATTTTACATTACAGCAAGTAATTAACCATATTAAAAAATAGTAAAACTTAATAATTTGAAATCAATTATGCTTCATGTTGCATTAGAGTTATTCTTTGCAAAATATGATTCTGTTCTGTCTGGCTTTGAAGTTAACATGTGAATACTTTTTAAACTTACACTTTTATTGTAAAACTTAAATAAAAACAATTTTTTGAATTGAATTTTCGTCAATGTCGCATTGAATTTTGATTCTGTGTTTGAACTTTCATCGTGAAAACGCAATGTATAACTGCCCGTGACTGAATTTCGTTTCTTTCTCTCTATTAAATAAAACGACTTTTTTGAATGTTTGTCACTGTGATTTGTTGATTGTCATAGCAAAAGCTATTCTCACGGGAAAATGTAAACGTTTTAATATGAATGACATACCAAGATCTCCTTTGGTGTCTTATGTTATCCTCATGAGATGTACTACATTACCTTTCTTGGATACAACCTTCTTTCTATAGTAATTCGTGTGGTGGAAGACCGGACAGTGTTAATGGCTGTTGATATTCATCGTGATATTATAAGTTGATGTTTTCATCTTTCGCACAATCACCGTCAATTGTTTCAGCATAGTCTATGGATATGCATTTAACCACTTTGCCGTGTAACCGATCATCATTTATGGCATTAATTTGTTTGACTTCATCGTTTCTCGGTGCTAGGATTGTCCGTGTACTCATTTTTTTTGTTGATAACCCTTTGTGATGAAATTCTTCAATAAGTTTTGGACTTAATAAGTCTTCTCTAACTGGGAACTTAAAAAAGTGAGGAAAACGTTAAACTTATAAGAGCTGAGAGAGCAAAAATTGTGTCTGTCAAAAGCATTCACATGAATGAAAGGTGAGAGGACCGTGTGCGTGGCTGAATACGGTTGAGAGGAGGGTGTGACTTGAAAAAATCTCTTGAAAAAGTCTCGTCTCGTCCCAGGATTTTTTTTTATATAATAAAGAGACATAAATAAACATTTTTGCTCACCAATAGCTTCTCTTTTTCATAAGAAACACACAATCGAGGAATTTCCCCAGGTTCTATATGACCATCTCTTTGTAGGAAAGAGTTATATTGAACTTTTTTTTTCAATCATTTAATGGTATCCAAACAAACAGTAGCCAAAGCTGAAAAAGACAAACTGAAAAAAAGTACCTCTGACTAATTCATGTTCGTAATCAGATCCTCTGTTCAGTCAGATACTCTGAGCCAGCCCTGGTAACAAAAATGTAAGACTGAACTCCAGTACATCATTGGGTGTGTGAGCTCATCAGAAAATGTAGACTTTCAAAAACAAACTGACCTGACAGCACATATTTTGCTAAAGGAGGAAGCGGGAGAAGGCCACATGAACGTAGAATATGCTAAATCCACAAAGAGAGTGCATGCGGTTCAGATTCTGTGCTCTTGACGATGCCACAGGCACCAACTCAGTGGCTCCCGACATCAGTCCAGCAAAACAAAGCAAAGGATGAGGGGAAAAAAATACCAAACTGACCCAAGTTCATTGGCTAGTTAGAACTCAGTTAGTAGTAAGTGCTGCTCCTTACTGCACTCCTTGTTTTGTGCGTTACTACTTCAGCTTTCGCGACCGAATTACTCGACTAAAACAAAAAACACTGATATACCTTGTGATGGACGGCGAGCGTTTCAGTCTGGCCGGGATGTCCCTCAACTAGAAGAAACAGCCTTTTTAGGGCACTACATCCCCCGGGACGCTAGATGGCAGCCCCCCTGGACGGAAATGGTTCCCCGGATACCCATAGGGCAGCATGGGACGTGGAGTCCGGTTCTTCAGCCCTGTTGGGTGCCATGGGGGAGCTCACCAAGAACCAGTGGGATATTACTATAACGTTAACCTGGAAGTATGTAGGAGTCACGAGGACAGAAACCCACAGTACTTCCGGGATACCTGAAGAAGGCGTTTGACCCGGAGACGGAATACTTCCGGGTTATGGACTATAAAGGGTTGTGGGAAACCCCAGCAGATCGAGCCAGAGTTGGATGGTAGAGGACGGAGCTGCTGGGAGTGGAGCATTGTGTGATTATTTTTATTGTTTATTGATTAATTGAGAATTGTGGAGTGTGTGGTGCTTTGTGCACTATATTTGAAGATTATTATAATTAAAATCTTCTTGTGCTTTTACACGTGTGTCTGGGACGTCTGTCTGGTGGGTTCAACGGGGCAACAGCGACCCCTAGCGTCCACAACCTATAATTTGTTAAAGAGGTAAAAAATACGTCACTCTGTGTACTGTGTTAGTATTTTTTGCCTCCTCATATGTGTTGTAACTCCACAGCTGTACAGTGCATTTTGCTGCATTGGTAAATGACTAAGAGAGGCATTTCACCGCCATCATGCAGACTCCTTCACTAAAGATGATGTTACAAGGATATCTCATGAGAGTTCCAGTACTAATTGAAATTAAAGTTTAAAGATCTGTATTAAAAATAAATTCAATTATATTCAAATGAAGGTTAGAAATTCTAGGCTCTACGTGTATGCTTATTCTTTATATTCATACTATTACTAATATTTTTACCTTTTACTCAAGGTCCATTTGTAAAGCATGACATGACTGTCACTTAAAAGCACTGCAAGTCTATATGTGCTTCACAAAAAAATGAGTGAATGTACAAAATGCAGTAGCATAAAGATATTTAATAATCATAACGCTGAGGAAATACTTAATCTACCAAATGATTTACACACAGCAATTTACAAAAATTTGCCTCAAACGACTATGAATGGTCATCACGAACCTACAACAGTAACAAACAATACAAAGCACTGAAATGAGAGAACGGACCTCCCAGTAACCGCGACCACCTACACTTAACCAGCACCCTGCAGAACCCAGTTTTTGAACAGTGATTTGATAAGTTAATTCAATGTGTTCCACTTCTAAGCAGGTATACTGCGACTGAGGTGTTTATGGTGTTCATCGATTTACGCCTGTGCTGTGTTCCTATGATTGTTTCGGCAGCCCACATCACCCTCACCTTGAATGAAAAAACTTCAAGTCTTGGAAAAGCAAGAAAACAATCTTGTAGTTAGTCACACACCGCAATTCACTTTGTAGCAGCAGTTTCAGCCAATGAGGATTTGTGAAATTTTAATAACTGTGGTCATCTTATATATCAACATCTACAAGTGGAAGTGTGCGTGTTGGTCCGTCCCGGAAGTGAGAGGTGGAGTTGGGGTAAGAGCTCCGCCACTGAGGAAACAGAAAACTTGCTTAGCCGCTAACACCACCAGCGGGGCCAGCACATCAGCAAAACGAAACCTCAGAAGAAAGACAAAGACGCTTAACTGTTAACATCAGCAAAATGGTATCCCTTTTACTTTTCCTCCCGCCGCTAATGCACAAGTGATGTGAGCACGTCAGTAAAACGAAATCTCAGAAGAAAGATAAAGTCATTTAGCTGCTAATGCACAAGCGATGCGAGCACGTTGGCTAAACAAATCCTCCTAGGAGAGAGATGCCCAGAGTAGTTCTTTTCAATTACCTGACATCTCTACATTTCATTTTTTTTTCTGATGATATCAATAGTTTCTAGGACCCCGGGCTTTTTACACAGCTAGTTAAATATTATGTGCCTTCTATAAAGAAGTCACTGCAAGCTGTTTTGAGATGTTGATCTAACACTAGGCCATAACGCATTAAAATGCACTAATAATGAAGTAAGGCCTTCTCACAACTCTCACCCCAATTCAGGAATTTAACTTATATTGTAAAGCAAACAAAAATGTTCTTACTTACTACTTAATTATTAAGCTAGGAAATGTGACTCAATCAAAAAAGTGGATTTTGTTTTGCAGGAATGCCTTTTATGAATGTTATTTAAATAAGACCTTGTATGTATGCCTTTTCATTCCATTGTTCAATTATTTAACATATCAGTAAGAGTAGAGTGTGTCGAGCTGGCAGCTAACTAATACACAGACCGTGCAAAGCTGCATATTGGATGGCGTAGCATTGCTGACACTGAAAGTTCTCTTGAAAATGGTGATTTTAAAGCTCTTGTAATACTGTAGTAATAGTAAAGCCTAAAATATGCCAGTTATTTCCTGCTGCCACTAATGAAAAATGCTTTTGTTTTTTTTATAATAGATCTTTAACAGGTAATGATAAAACTTAAATAAGTTAGTGATCCTAGGTTCAAGAATGAAATAAAATGGGATCGGGGCTGAATGATACATTTCAGGTGGTGGAGAGGTTTTTAAAAATATATTCTGTCATACAACTACAGACCAAGAAGCAGAGCGGTGAGGGGGAAAAAAAAAATCACAAGTCCTAAAATGCATTGTGAAGGAGCGTGTTTGAGAAACACAAGCAGTCCATTTAACTAATAACAATACAAGATGACCATTCAAAAGGATGAAAACTGGGGATCATGGAAAAACAAATTCTGTACAATACTACCAAGCATGTCTGGAGTAACAGAATGCCAAATTTAACATGAAGTAATAAAACTATCTTTTTTCTTTTACATGCCAACGTCCATTTGTTCCTTCAAGTACACTTGAATTGTGACTAACATTCAGTCTGACAGCCCTAATTTGCAACTCGACATCCATAAGCACAGAAGCTACACTTGCAATGGTAGAGTCACCCACTCCGCTTCATGACTATTCTCAGCCCCACTGATTGTGAACGTCATTCTTTTTTCAGTTCTTTACAACATTTTTTTTCTACTACATTGCTTCATTATCAACAAGAAACACTCAAGTCAACATGAGATTAGAAGGCTAATATCTCCATTCAAGGAAGGCCATATTTACTGGTAGTTACAGTTATTCGTTTAAAAAAATATTTTTTAAATGTTTTTCTCAAAAAGCACTAATAAATGTCAGGTGGAATCCTCATTACGTTGATGTGTGTATTGTATTATTTTCTCTAGTGTTTCAGATATTCAGATATCACCATTTATATGACTGCTAGGCTGTGTGATCATAAGCCCTACACAGAGAGTGCCAAATAAATGTGAGGAAATTAAGTCATGCGCTCTACTGTGTTCACCAATACGAGGATGTTATTTTACTATCAATTACATTTCTTTATTAGCATAACCCATTAACAGCTAGCTTTCATGAGCATTTGATGAACTATAAAATTACATTATAGCCACAATTTTTTAAGAAATCATAATTACTGTATGTGAATCCTCCCACAGTCCAAAGACATGCAGTTTAGGTGCATTGGCGATTCTAAAAATTGTCCCTAGTGCGTGCTTGGTGTGTGTGTGTGTGAGCCCTGCCCGGGGTTTGTTTCCTGCCTTGCGCCCTGTGTTGGCTGGGATTGGCTCCAGCAGACCCCCGTGATCCTGTAGTTAGGATATAGCGGGTTGGATAATGAATGGATGGATGGAACAAATAAAAAAAATATCCACATAATTTTAAAATGAATGGTTTGTTTTCAAGTAACAATCCATCCATCGATTTTCTAAATTCACACATCCAAAGCAGGTCGCTGGGGTGCTGGGGTTTTTCCCAGCAAGCACTGGACACAAGGTAGAAACACCCACTGGAGAGGACGGCAGACCACCACTTTGTTATACTGAACTACCTTTAAGAACTTAGCAATGAAGTGACAAGGAGCAGAATACTAAATCACAGTGACGTATTCAGATGAAACTTCCAAATGATATTATAACTACCGTCTATACTAGCGTATGTCGGGTCTTGAAACCCGAAAAATCGATCAGAAAATCAGACCACGACTTATACGCCCGTTCTAAAACACGACACTTAAATTTTTTTTTTTTTAACATCTTCTTGCCTCCTCCAATCTCGCACCAGTTTCTCAGACGCAATGAAATTTGTTGCAGCAGTGCAGTTACCAATTCCTTTCGCTACTTCAACGACGTTTAATTTAAAACCAGCTTCATATTTTCTTCTGATCTAACGCTCCATCATAGATAAGGCATGCTCTTACGATAAAGGTTTATGAGGGTCTGAGACACAAGAAACAGTAAATAATGCAAGCGTCGCTTTGGAATAGTTCGGGTATTCAGACACAACAGAAAGAGGGAGAGAGGGACGGAGATTAGGAGCGCATTGCCGCACCCATATAGAAAAAAAAGGCCGTGTGCTTACTCTCTCAGGTGGGTGTTAGCATATCATAATCTCTTGGACCAATAGTGTGAGTATTCCACATTCGACTTATACGACCGACATTATAAAATACTGGAAATTATACAGTAAAATCAAGCCCTGACTTATCCGCGGAAGACGAACTTAAACACGAGTATATACGGCAGGTTCCAGAGTCTGTAGAAAAACTGTGGAGTTTCCTAAACAACTGCAAAGCATACAAATCTTGATAGTTCATGAACTGCCATATTCAGTAAAAGTCAGTGAAGTTGTTGTTAGAACTCCTGTCTTGCAGCAGAGCAGGTAGACGCCGACCATTCTGTGTAACAATCTGAAAGACAGAAAACCCCACTCGGGAAAAGACTGCTTACAACATTAGAGAGATGGGGACATTTTATTAAACACTTCTGTTAACGCCCAAAGTGAGACTCCCACCAGAATCAGTCGATTCAGCATCAAAAGGATTCAGATTCAACAGAAGTTATGCTTCTTTGCAGAAAAATAAGCCCGTAGAAGCAAAGATAGCACTTTCCCTATCAATATATTTAGAAGTAAAATTAAAAAATTAAATATCTGTCTGTCTGTTCCTTATATGTTTACACACCAAACTTGGCAGATTCACTTCCTGTGCCTCTACGAATAACATGGCTACCCAGAAACAACAACAGGAAAGTGAGAGATACACTTTTGGTTTGTAACTAACACTCATATTGTACAAGAATGTTAGATTTTTGTGAAAATTAGAAGATTAGTATGCCTTATTGAGGAATAAAGAGCCCATGTTCCTATACAAGTTTTTTCGTTTAATAGGCCAAATTTCCTACGCATCCCACGGTGGTGTAGTCATATCAACAATTACAAAAGAAAGTTTTTGCTAACATTCCTAGCAACTACAGAAACAATAAATAGCTTAGTGAAGCGCAATGTTGGCATCACAAAACGATAATGTTGGTAATATTCGTCTCATTGACACGGTCATCGGTAGGTAGCCTGCAGAATGGATTTCACCCAGCCGAGTGCCTCTCTCTTTAGAACCATCTGGTATGTCGCCACAGAGCTTGGCTTTTAAAACATGGAACCAAAAATAATAATATTGCATGATCTTGACCCCAAAGAACCAGAGTAAGAGTATGTGTGATGAACTTAATACGATTTGTTAAAGACTGTGCGCCATAAAAGAAGACGTGCTCAATCCACACGTACTGTACGTCTCATACCCACTTATGTTCTTCTACATGATGTGCAAGGATGCCTTTCACTTTCCTGTGTAACTTGTATTTGCTCAAACTATAAAGAAGGCTTAAGGTTAATTGCTTGAAGTAGCTGCCATTAACTTAAAAATTAATATTTTTCAAATGGCCAACTGTATTTTGTTTACTGTAATCACAGTAAGAAACAGTAGCTGTTGCAGCTTTCAACAAAAACAAAAATGTTGCTCATCAAAATACATTTGAATAATAACTATAATTAAATATTAATGGTAACCATAATATGTAAATATGACATATTGTGATAAATAATAGGAATTTTAAATTATCGGAAGAAAATATGAAGCTGGTTTTAAATTAAAAGTTGTTGAAGTGGTGAAAGAAATTTGTAACTGCACTGCTGCAATAAAATTCGATGCGTCCCAGAAACTGGTACGAGATTGGAGGAGGCAAGAAGATGTAAAAAAATAATAATAATAATTAAGGTTCGCACTTTTGAACAGGTGTATAAGTCAGGGTCTGATTTTATGCTCGATTTTTCGGGTTTTAAGACCCGACTTATACATGAGTATATACGGTAAGTTTTATTTAACAGAATGCGTTTTAAAGTGTCTATTCCTCTGTAGTCCCCTGTCTACATAAAGACCTAAATATCATTCAGACACTGCTGTCCACAAATTGTATGACCCATAAAAGGCCAGAAAGCAAACAGAAACTTCTGGAATAGATTAAAAAGTTAAACAAGAGGACTCAAGATACCCCTTGAAGATAAATTAGCTGCCTTGAAGTACAGGTCAACAAAAACAAGACTCTGAAATCAGGACAAACCAAAGTGAGGAAGTGGTCTGCAGAATAAAAGTCTGAGAAACCGGATGAGAAAGGACAGAAGGAATGAAGATGGCACACAAAGGAAGCATCTGCTCAAGTCAGAGGCCTAAAACAAAATGAGTGAGACTGGCCAGTGAAGATCGGAGGCAGGTAGCAACAACTATATTCACTGTGGCACTGTAGGCATTGGGAGGCTGTGAACGGTAAGGGTCCAAATTGAGGAGTAGCGTCATGCACTGTGTGTCCATATCACTGAATGGTTCTAAACACAACGCAAGAATATAAATTGAATAATATACCAACCTGGTGAAGCACTGCCAAATAAAATGCCCAAAATTATGACCATCAAGGTCACGTTCCCTATACCCATCATTTGATCACCGGCTAGCTGAGGTAAGCATTGATGACCAATAAAAAACAATCCAACAAACCTCATAAAGCCACAAAATGCAAATCTCTAGGCACAATATTGTGAGAAGGGCCTGGTCAGACATGTAGATGCACTTAGTCTCTGGTCCAGATTACATTTGGCGACCCCTGCTAACTGCTGAGCAATTCAATCACTGAAATAAGAACTGATGTGATTAAAACAACCTTTGTTGATTAAATTAACAAGTAACAGCTCTGATCACAAGTACCCAACTGACAAAGCACAGCTTGAAATAAATACTGCACTTCACGGCAAGAGCAGCAACATGCAGTCTTACTGGAGTCATCTATAATGAAAACGAAAAAGAACAAGGGGAAAAGTGTAACATTGTGAAGGAAGGCGGTGGTGGGAGGTGGCGAGACCAAGACGACTGGCGAGCAAAACAAACGCATCTTTATGCAAATCCGCCAGGAACAGCTCGACACCTTCATCACACAAACCAAGATGTCAGACTTACCTGACACTTCTGATCACAGCTTACAGGTCAGATGCAATCCACATGAAGATAATTAAAAAGCCATTTATAAGTCGGAGTTACGCAACTGTCAATTTCAACAAAGTTCACTTTTCGTGAGTTTAAATTACAAATAATACATTTTTTTTATTTATACAAGGCGCCTTTCTAAGCACTCAAGGACACAGAATAAACAATAAATTAAAAAAAACACATTATAAATAACTTAAACCATCAGAAAATATAAAAATTAAAACCAAACAAAGCCACTGTAATCATAGTAAAAAAGCCATTTTAAACAGATGGGTTTTAAGTTTACATTTGAAAGCTGAGAATGATTCGATATTTCTACGCTCAGTAGCTAGCGAGTTCCAGAGCTTGGGAGCAGAATGGCTGAATGCTCAGCTCTCCATGGTGGTTAGACGGGCGAAAGGGAAGGTCAGACGGATGGAGGAAAAGGATCTAAGGTTACAGGGCGAATGGCAACATGAAGAAGGTCGGACAGATATGGAGGGGCGAGGTTATGAATGGCCTTAAAGTTAACAGCAGAATTTTAAAATCAATTCGAAACTTAATTGGGAGCCAATGAAGCTGCTGCAAGATCGGAGTGATAGGTGAATAGACGGAGTGCGAGTAATGATGCAAGCTGCAGAATTCTGGACTAGCTGAAGCTTATGGAGATATTTATTAGAGAGCCCAAAGAGAGCAAATCGCAATAATCCAGACGAGAAGTAACCAGACTGTGAGCAAGAATGGCAGCGGTATGTGGAGTGAAGGAGGGGCGGATGCGATTTAATATTACGTAGGTGGAAGTAAGCAGACCGGGGGATGTTATTAATGTGAGATTGGAAAGATAAGAGTACTGTCGAGAATGACACCCAGACTCTTGACCTGAGGTATTGGGGAAACAAAGCCCTCTAGGAGATGCAGGCAGGAACATCCATCCATTATCCAACCAGCTATATCCTAACTACAGGGTCACGGGGGTCTGCTGGAGCCAATTCCTGCCAACACAGGGTGCAAGGCAGGAAAGAAACCCCAGGCAGGGTGCCAGCCCACCGCAGCAGGCAGGAACAATAATTACTCAAATGACTCCAAAGATTCTGAAGTGGTGCTTACCAAGATTTCAGTAGTAACCACACATTATAACTACCTGTAGGTAGGGGAGTACAGGAACAGGACGGATGATTAAAGTGTGAGGAGCCAGCAGTACGTATAAGAGAAGTCTGGCTAAAAGTGAGTTGATGCAGCAAAATGTCTGCATACTACGAAAACTCAAGTGTTCTAGTATTGGCTTAGTGATGCTGGCACATGTGACTACTGTATATGTAACCATGTTTTAGACAGGGCACACTGTATACACAGAAACAAATTAAGACCACATCCTGCACCAAACGTCCAACACAATGGTAACTGGACAGGGGATATTAGCAGAGATGTCTGCAATTGTTTAGCTAACAGTTTGGTTGTGGATATGATGCACGCCATAATTTAGAAGAGTACTTTTCGTCAGGGCCATCTTAACACATGGGCACGCTGGGCTAATCTATGTATGTTGTGACTTGCCGAGTGGTTGTGTAGGTAGGGGTCCCAGTGCACTGCTTTGCTCGGGGGCCTGTGATTCTGTTAAGATGGCCCTGATCTTAGTGTTAACTGGTAGACGTTAAAGAATAAGATACTACCTAGCTGCACATACACTACGTCATTGAAACTGTTTATGCTACATACAAGTGTCGACATTCTTGAAGCAGCCTCAAGTCTCAGTAATGGTTGTCAGAGTTGTATTCCTTGCTCACAGTGCACTATTTCAGAGATTTCACAGCACACAAGCGCATTACAGTATTCTTCTAGGCCACTGAATGTAATGCAGACTTTCTGTGAACTGCTAGTATACACTGCTGAGCAAGTTCTCATAAGTCACATCATGCTGCTTATTTGAGACTGATACACTGAACTATTGTTTGATAAAGAGATGTCAAGCTGCTATATCTCAGATTATTTAGCACTTGCACAGCCCCAGCTGTCATCTGGGAGGCACACTCCTGTTTGGACCGACAGGTGAAGTGAATGGCATCAATTATCTCATTACAATGGCACCTGACAAGGAAGCGGATATGTCAGGCAGCAAGTGAACAGTCGGTTCTCAAAAGCAGGAAAAATGAGCGACTTTGACAAGGGCCAAATTGAAATGGCTTGAAAACTGCGTCAGAGCATCACCAGAACAGCAGGTGTTATGGAGGTGTTCCCACTACGCATTGGTTAGTACCTACCAAAAGTGGTCCAAGGAAGGACAACCAGTGAACCAGCAACAGAGTCGTGAGCACCCAAGGGCCATTGTTGCATGAGGGGAGCAAAGGCTAGTGGGTCTGGTCCAATCCCACAGAAGAGCCACTGTGGAACAAATTGCTGAGAAACTTGATTTTGGCCATGACAGATCTTGCTGCAGTTGGGGCTGCGTAGGCACAGACTAGTCAGAGTGCCCGTGCTCCCCATCACCCAAAGTGCCTACAGTGGACATGTGAGAGTCAGAACTGGACCATGAAGCAATGAATTGTGGTTTTTTTTGGAGATCATATGGACAGCCAGGTGTGTGTGTGTAATTTACCTGGGGAAGAGATAGCAGCAGGATGGACTATGGGAAGAAATTGAGCCAGCACATGCACTGTGATGCTCTGGGAAATGTTCTGGTGGGAGACTCTGGATCCTGACATTCATGCGGATGTTATTTTGACACGTCTTACCTCCCTACCTAAAATTTTGTGCAAACCATGTACACGAGATTCCCTGATGACAATGGCCTCGTTCAGCAAGATAATGCACTGAAATGTTTTGAGGAAAATGGCGGAGGGCTCACGGTGTTGCTGTGGCCTCCACATTTCCCCAGATGTCAATCAGACCAAGCACCTGTGGGATGTCCAATAAAAACAAGTCCAATCCATGGAGGTCCCACCTCGCAACTCACGGGACGTAAAGGATCTGTTGCTAACTTCTAGGCAAAATGTCAGGGGTCTGGTGGAGTCCACGCCTCAACTGGTCAGAGCAGTTTGTGGTGGCCCAAGGAGGACCTAAACAATATTAGGCAGGTGGTTTTAATGTTGCGGCTGAGCAGTGCACAATACAAACAATAAGTCAGTTTACTATTTTAAATCATGCTTCTGTGATGTAAACTCCAAAAGTCCTTAAAACAGCAGTGTAACTGTAAATGAAGGAATGCTGAAGGATTTGGGGCGAGTGAATGAGCTGCTAAAATACAGCAGAATACAGGGCTTATGGCAATAAAAGTCTTCTAAGGCCCAGTGAGGTTAGTTGTGGTGGATGGTGATGCTTTTGTTTCAGTTGGTGGCCACCTATCTCAATCCCACCTTCACGTCTACGGAGATTCTCAATCCCCAGCACTCCAAAATGGCATGATGAGAAATGCCATCTACTGCTCCTCAGCAGTGGTAGTCAAGCCCATTGTTAGTGCTGCATAGCAGGCAGGAGACAAAACCTCACACTGCATTGAATCTGTAGATGCCCAATACTGCAAATGCAAAATATGGCCTTGTAACACATATTGAATGACAATACCAGGGGACTGAAATGAAGTGCAAAGGCAAACTTGAACGTCTTTCGACAAAAGCAGGGGATTTAAAACTCTGACAAACTACAACTGAGGTATGACACGATAAACTGACAGCACTTGGACACAACTGGGATCCACCGTCTGTGTGACAATGTGAAGGAGAAGTTGTTGGCACACAACGTTACTGTATGTGAACACGAGCTGGGGCAGCAGGCTAAGTGGTTTACTCACACACTTAATTCAGCAAATCACACCATCATTCCATAAAAGCACTGCTGCTTCTACAGTCTTGTTTTCAAATCAGACTCCACTGGAACTGTCAAAGCACAATCATCACTGTACTGGAAAAGTTCTCATGATATACTCAAATGCTGCTGGAAGAAGCAAACTGCAGTTCTCACAAGCCACCGATGTGCGAATGAGGGTTTGAGACTTTGATACACCTTTACAGGGGTCAAGAACAGCAAGGAGGAATCACCTACACAGTGCAGTGGACCTTGCATTGCCCTCAACAGCACAAGTCCAGCATGGTGGACAGAGAAAGCGGCCAAGTTGCCAATGCGACATCTGTACTCAGTAAGCATATCAAGTGCAGAGGACAGTGTCACATTGGAGAGGCCTCAGCTTCATCTGAACAACACTGCACGTTCTTCAAAGATCTAGTCAGGCAGGGCACCCAACTACCGAGTCAGCAAGGCACTCAAGTCAGAAATAAAGGCCACTGCTGGAGCAATGCTTGATGGTAATTCAGAAAAAAAACCAAACATTTAAATCTGTTCTTCACTGCAGTAAATTCATCGTCACGTGTACAGAATACAGTGAAATTTTAATGGCAAATGTTAATCAGCGTGCAACAAGTCTTATTTCGCTACAGTAGAAATATTTTATGTTAATGTTTAATATTATTTTTGTGCACTGATTTGTATTTGTTTTGTTCTGTTTTGATTTATGAATATTTAATGATAAGTAATTTCATATCATGGGATAGAGATATGCAAAATGTACTGTTTAGCTGGAATTGCAATATTAGTTGTATCATGGGATAAATGTATTGTCTGACATCGGCTATAAAGATCACCACTTTACTGGCTCTCGTGGGACATTTCACTTATTGCTACTGGCACGTCTGTCACTGTATGCTGCCATAAACAATCATCTTGATTAATGTTTACTAGCAAACCGTTTATTTCATATTGCAAAAAAATACAGCAATGACATCTTTGAAGAAACTTAAAAGTGCGCTGACAAAGTACAAAGCTTAAAAAACATTCACCTGGACACAAGTTTAAGTGAGTGTGAAGAAACTCAACGACAGGTAGAGGCTGTCAGGTTAGGCGTAGGGTTAGGGTTAGGGTGCTACAGGGGACATTAAGATACGGTGAAAGGAGATATTAAGGCCTTCATCCCGCTCCACCAGGCTCTCCATCTGGGATAACAATTCTAAACAGTGGCACATAACATTTAACTTCACACAACAGTTTGTGCCATTTTGTACAGCAATTGTAATTAATATACAGGTAAAATTCCATTACAAAGAACTGCCAGGGACCTAAAAAATATTTTGTTGTAATGAAAATTCCATTGTAATGAGATTCTGTATTTGTTGCTATAGTACTTTCTTTAACTTGCATCCAGGCGTCTGCAATCATTTCAATAGCTTCTTTCACGTTCCATTTTCATCTCCTCCTGTCTACAAGTTCTGCTGATGAGAATGTTTCTTAGCATCTCCTTGCAATAATACACTTTCAAGCTGCGAATGATGACCAAATCCAATGGCTGAAGCACTGCTGTGCAATTGGGTGGGAGGAATTCAACGCGAACATTATCAAAATGCGGAAGCCTGTTGTGGGCAGCACAGTTATCAATCAGAAGCTGAATCATCCTTTTCTTCTTCTTCATATTGTGAGGTTTCTGAACTCTATTGGGATCCCCCTACCCAACAGGAGCGTCATGCTGAAGTGCGTCCCGAAGTGCGATTGCCACATCTGTGGAAGATTGTTTGTCCGTTACCGGGGCAAGGCAACAGCAGACTCACAGTGGTGCAGTGAGGCGCCACAGAAGTGAATCATAAAGATTGGGGTGGCGCTATAAGTCCCTGTCTTACACCCCAAAGCACAAGGCTGAGTCTCAGTACTTTAGCAAAACCAGCTTTATTTAGCTTGAAACAGGAACAGCACAGTTATTTAGTGTAGCGTGATCTGCCACTCTCCTACACACAGACACAGCAGTCAGACAGGGTTGTGACCAGGTTAGTGGCCAAGTAATCCTGTTACCTGCATTTACAATGTTCCTTGCATCACCCATCGAGATCTTTTCTGTTTGCTTCAGTGCCGAGCCGCATCATAGCTGTGAGCCTGCTGTTGCTCCGGCAACAGATACACAGTCTTCCACAGATGCGGTGATACTACTTCGGAACGCTGTTCCGTGTGTTGTCCATTTGGGGGAGGTCCCAAGAGAGTTTAGAAACCTCACATTTTCTTGAATGAGTGCTGCATTAATAGGAATGTTTCTTAAACGAGAATCACTGAACCATATAAAAATTGCTTTTTTTGTGTGTTCAAATGCAGCAGTTCGCATATGTTTGCAACCCGAGATTTTTCTTCTTGTTTTGCTCGGTCTTTGAAGAAAGTTCACAGTGTCGATGGCAAAATTTCTAATTCACTGACAACGTCTTTTTTCTTTTTGCCGCAATCGAGAGCTGCAAAAATGTAAAGTTTTTTTTCCTAATATGAGCTGTTATCATTTTTTTGTGTCTGCCATTTCTATAGGAGGGTGACAATGAGTTAAATTCCAATGGATGCTTTTCAAATGTTGACGAGCAATAAGCAAAACGTATCACTGAAAACCACTGAAAACAAAAACAGAGGTTCAAAGAAAGAAAAAAAATTACAGTGTTTCTGTTTGGGGATCTTTGTGTACAACTGAGCTGTGACCACAGAACTAACTGCTCTGTTGATGATTCATTCAGGCATTTCAAGGTCTTTTTGGGTACTTCGTTGTAATGAAAGTATCTGCTGAATGTATTTCGTAGTAAAGAAATTTCTATAGACTCCTGTCATATGGGGAAACTGTCGGGACCATCAAAAAACTTCGTTGTAATGAAAATTTCGTTGTAAAGATACTCGTAACAGAATTTTACCTGTATTAACTTTAGAAGCTGATATTTTTTAAGTTAGTTTTATTTCTTTTATTTCCAAAGTGTTTAATTTGTTTAAATGTACAATCAATTACAGGATACTTTTAAATTGTATGCCTGATCATTTTTGCGCAAGTAAAAACTGAATGAATAAAAGTTGTACGGCAAAATTAAAACAGTAATTGGCATTTGACTACTTGACTATTGAAATATACAAACATGGCATAAATAAAAATATATGACAGTACAGGTTTATCTTAGGAAAGTTTTGTGAATGAAAACGGGTCTGTCAGTAACGGGAACAGCCGGATGTCCCCAATATTCTTTCCATCAGCTGCTTTTGGAGCGCACACCACGGTTAGCAGGGAGCAGATTATGAAAGAAAGGTATACGTGTACCCATAGAATATGAGCGACTCCATAAAGTATTAACAATACCCATAAATCAGACGGGAGTCTACATTTTCCTTTCCCAGGTATTTATAGCTGCACAGAGAACTTCTGCGAATGAACGCTTGATTCACGTATCTAAAAGTAGAGGCAACTGTTACATAAAGACGCCCTCCACTACTTTATGAGGAGACGTTTGTCTTGCTCTGAGGTCTGTTCGGAATGAGGTATGGAAAGTATTCAACTGATGTGAAGTTGATCAAGTCATGAGGTACTGAAACGTTTTAGATTTTCAACTTTTGAGGTAAACTGCTTGTTGTTACCACTATTGTTTAGAACATTAAAATCATACAGGATTATCACGGTATTTATTTGTGGATGGCCCTTGTGCAGACTCATTCCACCAGTCTGTTCAATGAAGAGGATGAATAAACTTGAGCACAGAGCTGTGCAACTTTGTTTCTTCAAGAAGCAAAGGTAAGATGTTGCTTTGGTTTATAAAGATTCAGAGATGTTCATCTTTGCAACATCTGTACATTCTAAAGACTTGAATAAACAGTTTCATGTATGCATAGATAGATAGATAGATTTATTAATCCCAAGGGGAAATTCACATACTCCAGCAGCAACATACTGATAAAAAGAATATTAAATTAAAGAGTGATAAAAATGCAGGTAAAACCAACAATAGCTTTGTATAATGTTAACGTTTAGGGGGTGGAATTGAAGAGTCGCATAGTGTGGGGGAGGAACGATCTCCTCAGTCTGTCAGTGGAGCAGGACAGTGACAAAAGTCTGTCACTGAAGCTACTCCTCTGTCTGGAGATGATACTGTTAATTGATGCACATGAACACTATGACTGCTTAATGGAGGGAGTGTTGGTAGGCAGATAACTTCATGGCCTTGTGGTCAGGAAAAGAACAAACCATGAGCTGCCAGCTAAACAGCTCTGTCAGAAAGGGATTACTTCTTATCACTCTTCCTCAAAGAAGGAAATAGCAAGCAGCAGACATGCCATAAGGAACACAGGAGACGTTTGCAAAGTCAAGGAGCACTGCTGTGGTACACAACTGGCCCACACACAGTGTTTTTTGTTTTTGTTTTTTTTCCTTCCTTCTCTTAGTCCTGGTTTTATTGTCCAAAAAGGGGTCAAGAAGATGACACAGCTTACAAGTACAAGAGTCTGCAAATAAAACATTAATAGCAAGACGACATCCCAATGAGTACTTGATCACAATTTGTGAAAGTCACAGTTAACAGGGCTACCAGACAACTTTCTTCTCACAATTTTTACAACATACACTTTTGGTCATATTAGCTGACAAGTTTAAAAGGCATAGCTGAAAAAACATGAATGAAATTAATGAAAGAAAAAATTCAGACGCGAGCATCAATAGGCTTTACTCCCTAGGAGCCAAGTTATCCAAACTACTGTATTCTATAACATTTCAGTAATTATTTACCGCTCTGATGTTGATCTTTCTGATTATAAAATTACGATAGCAACTGACGAAAAGAATTTACATTTAATTGCAGAATTACAGTATTTTTGGGTTCCTCTAGAGTGCCTCTTTCTCTTGCACGATTTTGCTCAAAAACGAATCAGCACATCTTCATCTCATAACAGGTTTAAGTTCCGAGTTTGGTGTTTTTCTGTCTGGCCTTTATAGCTCTAGAGCGTCCTCAATGACACACAGACAGACAGACACACATCCATCTGTTTTCGATATTAGGAGACCCTAAACCTCTGAGATCCATTGAACACTGGAGATTGAAATTTTTAAAGAATCTAAGGAATCTAAGGCATTCGCTTCTCCCTCATAGATGATAGGTTACGGTGAGGGAGGGCGAGGAGCAGAAAGCGTTTACTGAAATTAGTAAGTTCTGCATGGTGCATGCATGGCCCATAAATAATCGCCATCACTGAATTATGTTACCAGTCAATATTTTCATAACAAATAGGAATTTTCCATAATCCTATTTTAAATAAAAAATTTCTTCATAATGGTGTTAACATCTAGCTCACATAAAAGCTATGTGCAAATATATTCCTTTAAAAATGTTATTCACTTAATTTTTTATTCAAATATTGCTAGACACACTGTTGTCTTATGTTACTTGTGTACGCACAGCACTTTATGTTTGATTACTCAACCCATTAGGCAGACTGCCTAAGAGCACTTGACACTTTCATTCTTATCAGTGGTCTAGAAACTCATTTTGGTGTTTTTCAGGAAGGGTTTGCTATTCGTTGTGGTGGGCTGGCACCTTGCCTGGGGTTTGTTTCCTGCCTTGAGCCCTGTGTTGGCTGGGATTGGCGCCAGCAGACCCCTGTGACCCTGTAGTTAGGATATAGTGGGTTGGATAATGGTTGCCATCTTCTGTACAGCTTGTTGCACGTTTTGCACGTTATTACTACATTTCAACAAACGACCCGACATTTTTTTCACTAGACATCTCCTTGTTCTTAAAAAAAAAAAAAGTGGGCCCTGCATTAATACGGCTATAGCATATCACCATTTTAATATCAAAGTAACAAGCCCATAGGACTGTACTGTAAAGATGCCTCAGTAATCACTGATTTTGCAAACAGCTGACAGGCAGTAATTGCTAAACTGTTTTATATATATTGTACAATATTATTTATAAAATACTTGTTGTCTGTAATCACTGCCTCAGCGCTTCATTCATCACTTCCTAAACCGTGCCGGGTTTTGTATCCACTTACCTGTGTGGATTTTCCTCCCAAATCCCCGAGGGTGTATATGCTAAGTTAATTGGCGATTGTAAATTGGCCCAGAGTCCGCGCATGCATGCAATGGCCTAACATCCCACCTTGGGTCGTTTCCTGCCTTGATCCATGTCTACTGCTCCGAGAACATGCTGAACAAAACCCTATTCATTTAAGGGGGTTTAAGAATGTCATTCTACTTTGAATCACAACTTCCTGAATCACTACGAATGTAGCAGGCAACAATGAAAATAGAGTGTAAGACAATACTGTAAACAGGGCCTCACTTTTCTCTGTGCATTCAGTTTCTAACAAAATAAAGTATTCAGGGAACCCCAACTTCAGAACATATAGACATGGTGACTGAACAATTACAAAGGACACTTCAAGTTAAGCATAATGCCAAGCTAAGAGTGAACCCAGGGGCACCTAGGAGCCCAAGAGCCACATTTCGATCTGCTGTGGAGCGCCATGCCCCTGGTGCTGTTGCTCACTGCAGCTGCTTTTTACTGCTTCTCTTTGGGATCTACAGACGTCCTCACTTTACAGAATGAAAATACAGTCACATGATATAAATTATTACTGGTGTCTTATGGATGGCAATTATCACCAAAGCATCCTTTCAAAGTTTGTGTTTAGCTACCCCGTCAGAAACAGTCAAGGAAAACAGAATGTAACAAAAATGATTACAACTGCTATCTTTGATTGTCTGTTAGTAGGAAATACTTGTGGAGAAACCATTGACAATCTTTTATTTAATTGACAATGTTTTATTCAAACTGCTGAGTTTCACGAGCTACACTGAATTTAGCACCAATCCCAAGCAACACTGACTCAGCTGCCATTCACAACTCATCCCGACTGACACCCATAAAAAATCTCACCAGCATTCAAGCTACCAGAGATGAACTGACATGACACTCTGCATCTCCAGCACGGCTCACGGTCGCTTCAGATGTTACTCAGTGTATGCAGCCCTTGGCGGCTGGGCAATGGCAAAGGTGCTCTTCAGCAACTAAAACTGCACGTCACAAACTACTGTAACAACAGCAAAGACTGAGACCGAGAATGAATGGTCAAGGACACAAGCAGAGGTTTCCATTGTTAATACAAAGATCACTGTAATGTGTGCCAGATTTACATTCTTTAGTCTGTCACTTGATTTAAAGAGCCATGTGATGGTGCAATCTGCAAAAGAGGCTATCAGAGGAAACTAATTCTCTCTATTATTAAAAAAAAAAAAAAACCTTGGAAGATTGGTAGGAGACGAGATGTGATTTTCTCAGAGATGCAAGACGCGTCTTTGTGCCAAGAGATTTAACCTCGCCTGGAGCCGGAAATAAAAGACAAAGAGTAGATGACAAAGTAGAATGTTGTAAAAGAATTCAAAAATGTTTTGTGCGATATCACATTCAGAGCAGGTCAGAGATGATGAAAGTACGAAAATTCAAAAGTCTCAGAAAAATGATAGTAAAGATCGCATTAGCGCAAAGAAATGGAAATTATGACTCGGTGAAATAACGGAACAGCAAAAAGAGATCAAATATATGGAAACAGGTGATATAACAAAAGACTGTAGATATTGTTCGGCTTTAAAGTTTAAGTCGGAGACTTGTAGATGGTGTAATTCGTGTTGCCAATAGGGGAAAAAAAAAAAGTACCGTTTCTTCCCAATGAAGAGGGGTATCAGGGAGAATTAAAAGATTCCAAAAACGTTGGCGTGTTACACATGCAGAGCAGGTTAGAGATAACAGAAGTACAAAAATTCGAAAGTCTCAAAAAGCTGATAGTAAAGATCGTGTTAGCGCAAACAAACAGAAATTATTACTCAGTGAAATAACATAACAGTGAAAAGAGATCGAATATATGGACATAAATGATACGACAAAAGTGCGCTGCGCGAGATGCAGATCACGCAGCACAGCAGCAGCTGATCAAGCAAAGAGGAGGCAAAAAAAACAAACTGGATTTGTTTCCCATTGTATCACCGTTTAAGAGGGGGAGTCAGAGGAGTGACTGCGTCTCCTTGGGGTGCGTTCAGCCCCCCTCTTCACAAGTTGAGCGGCAGAGATTCGAAGTAGCTGGCACATAGCACAGGCCAGGGGGGTTGGTGAGCGAAGCCCCCAAGTACAGGGGGTCCTCGGGTTACGACACAGTTCCGTTCCTACAACAGTGATGTAACCCGAATTTTGGTGTAAGTCGAAACACAACCTATCCTAAGTCACTTACCTATCCAAACACATTTGCAAAATCATAATCTAGAACATAAAAACACAACTAAGCCACAGAAAAAGGAAAAGGGCATAAATATACTGTACTGTATGATCCGAAAAAATGAGTGTAAAAAAAATCCTTACCTTTATTCCTTCTCACATCTCAATTTTTTAAAGTTTTTATGGGAGTCAGAGTTGTAAACTTGAAACATTGTATGTCGAGACGTTGTAACCCGAGGACCCCCTGTATATACATTTTTTTTTTTTTGCTGTGAATTTTGCAATTACTTGACATAATTCTTTCAAATCACATGAAAATGGCTTCAGACTTCATATTTTATCTCAAAGAAAGAGTCAAAATACACTGAAACTATGCAATACTGGATAAATTAGCTTTCTGTGTTGACTAATGCCATTCAGACATGCACTCTGAGTGAGGAAAAATAAAATGCATACAAGTTTATATTTTAGGCTGACATCTTTATCCAAAGTGACTTACATGTATGATACAATTGGTTACATTTCTTTTTCAGTTTCTCCAGGTGGAGCACAGGCAGGTCATGTGACTTGCTCAGAGTCACACCGTGTCAGTGGTGGGATTTGAACCCGCAGCTTCAGGGTCTGAAGTCCAAAGCCTTGACCACTGCGCCACACTGCCTGCTGCCCAAGATCTCCATGTTCTAACCCTGCTGAGGGATGCAGGTGAAGGAGAATGTCGAATGCACTGCCAGTGGTCAAGAAGGGGCTCCAAATGAGCTGCACCCACTACTCCTGATCACAGAATCGCGATGTTAATCAATACAACAAACCGGGAAAACTTTGGAGGAGGCCTGAAAATGAATTCTTCTGTCTGTGTTTAAGCGCGGGGGCCTTCATCACTGGCTCTTCATGGCCCCTAACAGGGAACAGTCCATTAAGAAGGCTCCTTTCTCCTGCTGCACATTTATTTTCTATAGCTAGCTTGCTCTTTTCCAGATTAATAATTTATACTTATTCCACTGAACAATTCATACACCATTTGGGACTGTAACCAAAAATCTTTGGAACAGAAAAAATATGTATAAAAGAAATGTAGTCCCAGTTGGTCCCCAAACCTTCCAGCAAGAACCACGATCCCCAAGTGTTTTTGGAATTACAAGAAGAGTGCCATCTTTGGTTTGAAAGGGCACATCACTCTGAACAGGCTCATAGTTTTTTTTTTTTTTTTATTTGGCTGAGCACATCATTCTGCATTTTAGACATCAATGAGCAATGAGGAACAGTGGGGAACCCTGCGCCACATCTACCAGCTGGCACGGCTGTCCCAGCACAGCACAGCACAAAAGATTTGACAGGGGGCACGAGAAAAGGCCAATCAGAGGCTGCGAGTCTTTGGTCCCTGTCACTAAACACTAAAAGGAAACCATCCTTGTGCCATCATGTAAACACTAACGCAGCACCATACAGGGAATTCATTAATCTGTTTGAGTGCCCCAGACTGACAGGCACAGAGTTACAGCTTATCGAAATCACAACTAATGAAGTGCTTGGCTCCCATGGTATGCAAAATGCCATCCCAGAAGGGCACATGCAAGAACACAACAAGGAGGAACTGAGCACAATTTAAACTTCACCTGCTTCGCCAAAACAGCAACTGTCCTAACTATCAACAGTGGAACAAAGGGGTATCAGCCAAAATGGCGGGAGTGCTGCCATTCAGGTTTATGCTGTGCTGGTGATTAGAATTTTAAGGCACTGGACTGAAACTATAAGGGTGGAGCTTCACCTAAGGTTAAGTCACCTCACTGGTCTATAGCAGATTTACAAACAAAATACATTTACAACTTGCCTGAAGAAGGGGTCTGAGTTGCCTGGAAAGCTTGCATATTGTAATCTTTTTAGTTAGCCAATAAAAGGTGTCATTTTGCTTGGCTTTTCTCTACATAAATGATGGCTAACACCCTAGTACTATTTAAATGATTGTAGCATAACATGATCTTCTAGCCTGCTTTGAGAAAGGGCATCAGCAAAATGTACAATAATAATAATAATAATAATATTAATTAAAGCCAAGTCTGGACCATAAAACAATGACAGGGTGACATACGCACAACTCACAGGGCAGCAGCTTCGCTCAAAAGCAGAGAGAGTGGGATTGGGGGAACAGAAGCATCACGGCAGAAAGCCAACAACACGAAGGATCTTACAAGTGAAAGCAGAAGCAGAACGAGTTTCCTAGGGGCAAAAATTACAATAAAGTAATTATAGAAAAATGAATGAAGAGGTCTTATCTACAAATTCAGGCATTCACTTCAAATGAACTACTGACAACAACATGATGTTTATCACAGAGGAAATGTTTACAACTAACACAACATGCAAGAACAGTCATCCATACCCACAACTTAGCATAGCAGTGAGGGAGCTGTGGCCTATTCCAGTGCTGGGCACATTCACACACATACCCACAATTATTCATTTTGGTCAAGTTTGGGGTCACCAGTTTACCTCACATGTACACGTCCTAAGGTGTGCAGGGTGGCACTGCAGCCACACAAAGTCTCGCACAAACATGAACAGCATGTGCAGGTTAGACATAAGCTGTGACCAGGGCCCCGTCTTGAACCTCAAGCTCCAGAGCAGCACTAACCACTATGACCCCATACAAACCCCAAAACAGAATACCCAGACCAATCCGCATGACTCCCATGAACAGCACGCTTTAAACAAAAGGCAAAGCAAAAGCACAACCGAGTGAACCATAAACATACAGTACATACGGAAAATGTCCTTTCATTTGCCGTATCATGCAGGGCACTGGCCAGCTTCTGTCTGTTCCACTCTGCTGAGTCCAATGCCCCAAAGATGGCTTAGCTCTGAATTATGGTGGTTTTCATTGAGACCCAACAGTATTATTATTTTAAAGCATTTTTATTTTGCAGAACAATTTCTCGTTCTCTGCGGTGGGCTGGCGCCCTGCCCGGGGTTTGTTCCTGCCTTGCACCCTGTGTTGGCTGGGATTGGCTCCAGCAGACCCCCGTGACCCTGTAGTTAGGATATAGCGGGTTGGATAATGAATGGATTTCTTGTTCTGTTGCTGGTCTCCACACTTTTGACTAACACACATTGGAACTGCTGTGCACATTTTGAGTGACACCTACAACTACACACCAAGTGGAATTGTTAAGAAGCTACACATATTAAAAAGCCTCTGCAGATCAGTCTTTTGAACAACTAAAATGTATTTAATTATATAATGCAGTACACTTGTAAATAGTAAAATAAAAATTAAAGTTACAACGTATTCAGAACGGATAACTTTCTACCGCAGGTAGGGTTGCACATTAAACCGTATAACCCCAAATTTTAAAATGGTACAGTATAAACTTTTCTCTCAATCTCCCCTCCATCAAACACACACACACACACCCACCCGACCACCCCAAACCTTCCATTAACACTTGCTATCACAGTCCCCTTCACAGACAGCCATAACAAATTGAAACTACACGACTGGGACTTAAGGGGCCAATACCTGACGACCCTCCCCACCCCCAGCTGCTGCGATGTGGTGAAACCCCCCCCCCCCCCCCATCCCCCGAGACTTCACAACTATCGGGACAAAGGCTGGGAATAGCGCAGCGCCACAGGGAGACTGGAGTTAAACAGGGTCTTTTGGAGTTATCCGTTATTCGCTTCAGAACCATTTTGGCGCCGGTACTGATGTCGAAAAGCTGGTATCAAAACCCAATTCAAAATTTTAGTACCAATCCAACAATACTTGGAGGCGAACAAATATAAGTTATAAACACCCGTAGGTGCAAGCCAATAATTGTTCAAATGGAAAACGATAATGTCTGCTTTGAGAGCCCATGTTACGGTGGATGGCTAATCAGTACATGGAGGTGTTTAAACAGAAACCATCTCGGCGTGCCGACTAACTTGACAGGCACTCTGAAAAACGGCGGTGGTATCGACGACAAATCGAGTTACTGAACACAGGGGTTCCATGACAACTGGAGACAGAATGGGAGACGCTAAACCATCAAGAGGAGGAAAAAATGCATAACCACCCTGGTCACTTGATGTGGGTGAGATTCCACACATTCTGAATAACAACTCATAATCAATGAACCACAGGAAGCAGGCACGCTTTGGCGAGGTGGGGAATGGGGTGGTGGTGGGGGTAGTAAGGGTCGCCTTGCTTCATATAGGAACGGCGTGCATTCACTCTAGGAGATATTTTCTGGGTGGAGGATCACTTAAACTGGAAACATTCCAATGGCCAACCTGCGATCGAGGACTGCACAAAAAGTGCTGCCAGTGCATGAAAAAAGAACACACACCACCTCAAGTCGAGTCCAGTTACAAGAACTGTGATTCACTACTTATATATATATAATATCTTAAAAATAACGATCATTGTGTGCAACAAAAGAATCCGAAACCCCAATCAGTTCTTCACGAGATATTTTATCAAAAACGGGAGATAAAGGAGCAGTCTGCATCCGGACCACAGCAACACCACAAAAATAAGAGCACGTGCTCAATCCGAGACCACACAGAATCTTTGGAACGTCCCTCGATCTTCATTTCGATAAAACCGCAGATGATCACCAATGAACAACCACTTACACTGACTCTCGAATCTAAACAGGAAAAAATGCAAAACAGCTACTGAACCGCAAGAAAGCCTTAACAGAACCGGAATTGGGACACAGATGCGGGGCCGCGCAACCTGCTTCCACACAAAAGAGACTTCAAAGGCAAGGAAATGAGCGCGCATGGCACCCCAACCCCAGCAATCATCCTCCATCCAGGAAAGCAAATGAATTGCTCTGAAATGTCAATGTGCGCGAATCGCCTTATATAAGCCATGCTTAGCTGGACTTTTGCTTCCCCGTCCTCCAATCCGCTCAGGCTATATAATTCTTTCCCCAAACCTACTGTTAATGCGCGGCTTCTACTTCTCCGGACTTGAAACAAAGTACTGTCCGAAACAGGCACCCCTCTGATTTTTTGGCGTAGGGGATCTAATTACATATCGCAGGTTTCTTAAAACCTGGCAGCTGGATCCCCTTGCTTACATAACATTAGTCGGAAATCTTTGCTAAAATACTCTCATGGTCTCGGGCACATGGTTTAAAAATGCCAGTGGGGGTTTAGATGTTCATCTTGGTTTTTTAGTAGCAAACGAATGCGTAATTTTACGATTCGGATGCAGTTAAGGGTGTTTCAAAGAGGTTTAACTTTGTACAGTTGCGCAGGGAGGCGGGATCCCTCACCCAAGTCAAAAGTAAAGAACACCATAATACGCGCAACAATCAAAATAATGTATTCTCGATCGCCCGGAACGTCGCCCTGCCGTGACGCGTGAAATAAAGTTGGCACAACCGCAAGTGTGTCTTGCACCCAAAAAAGCAGCCAAGAGTCTAAAGTGGAGTACGTAAACTCGATGTAAACACTGCAGTTCAAGTCTTTTTTTTTTTTTTTTTTGCAACTGCGCGAGCACAGCATTTCAGCTCCAATGCGAACATCCTGCCGAGGCGTCCTGACTTACCCCAAAACGACGATTTCCCCGTATTTGAGCGGCTCTTTAGTGGGGGCGCAATGCTCCTCCTGACTGCTTGAAAACATGGAGTGATGGGGGGGCGCTGAACAAAAACTACGCAGCTCACAATTCACTCCGGGTTTGTGGGAAAGAACACTCCAGCACAGAGATTTCCCCTCGGATAACGTCGAAGTAGCATTCAGAAAGCACAGCAATTCAACGTAGCCAGATCACTGGTTGCCTTTCAGCATTTCTGCTCAGTCTAAATAAGTGACACACAAACAGCCGGGAGTACAGTGCAGCACGTACCAACTGAGGAAGTAGTGGGGGTGGCGAACTCAAATCTAGTAAAATATTTGGACTCGTGTATTTTTTGGAAAAATAACAGCAACAGAAATATGAAAATTAATTATAAAAACAGTGACCTTTTAAAGTCTGATCCAAATGAGATCTTATATATACAGATCGTGTTCTACTGGGTCTCTATCCACCCCTCGGATTTCGTTGCTCTCAGTGAGCCACTGTTATGTAAACAAGACCAGGAGTGGAGATTCTTAAAGGTGCCATACGATAGAACGGAATCCTTAAAGAAGCACCTTACAGGACTGTTTACACTTTCATTAATCTGACATCTGTGCCATTTAATCCTTCGAATCAAAAAATGGAAGGGTGATTATTAATTTACTTAAATTCTATACCTATCTTGGAGACCAGACGTGTCGTCGTCTGAGTCGATCTCTTGTACTGCTCTTTAAATACAGCCTCACAAGAACAAAGGTTCTTTTGAACAGTTTCCTTCCATTTCATCAGAAAAAAATGCCAAATTTTAAAAAAATTTTAATGTTTTTAATTGAACACAGAATATCCACCTGCACTGTTTTTGCACCTTCTGTTCAGCACAATGGCTTGGTGAAACCAAAGCCCATCATAGTAAGCAATTAGCATAAGACGAGCTTGAAACCAGACTGGAACGAATGTGTGGTTGCAACAATGGCTCAGTGGTTATGGTTGCTGCAACACAACATCCAGTAGACTGGGCTCAAATTCCCGGAATTATCATTGCTGATGCAAATATTGCATTGTCTTCTTGTGTCAGTAAGGGTTTTTCTTCCACTTTTTTTATGATTTGCAGGTTAGATTGATCGGTGATATTTTACTGCTCTGGTGTGGATTATAAATGAATGTGTCCTGTGCTAGAATGGTGCCTCTCCTAAAACTGGTTCCTAACTAGTGCCCGATTCTTCTGGATAGGCTGCAGCTCTACATAGCCCATAACAGAAATATAAAGGGCAGAAAATAGATGGATGCAAGATTGATCATTTAAAAAAGTATGGACACTCACCCTAACTAATGCCAGAAAAGATTTAATTTACATAAAATTTTAAACTCATGAAAAATTAATGAATTGATTTTGTAAATGGTTTCTGGCAGAGACAGCAGAAGCGTTACATTAATAAAAGGATTATGGACTACCAATAATATCACTAATAATCACATTATTATTAATATTTATAATACAATTGATAACAATAATAACAATCATCATAGCACTGTTACCTCATAGACTCAGACTGGGTTTAAATCCTATACCTGGCCATTATTTATGATGTCTTTACACTTTCTCCCACAGTCTACCTGAGTCTTCCCTTTAACTCTCTGGTTTCTCCACAGATGTGTGTTAAAGTTAAGTTTATGTGGCAATTCTAAATGTGAGCGTGGGTATGGGTATGCGTCAGCCCTATAACTGACATGTATCCTGTCCAGGGTTAACTCCTGCCTCATGCTGGTGTGATAGGTTCAGTCACATTGTGCTTCTGAACTGGATTAAGCTGGATTGGAAATATCAATTTCTGTTCTAGTAATAGGGGGACATGCTAGTCAGCAGTGTCTTGGCCCACTCACATTTTGATTTAAGATTTTGAATATGTTAGATAAATCAGCTGTTCTCATCTAAAGTTTTTTTTTTTACATTTAAACTGCATTTAGAAAATGGGAAAAAACTTGCATGAACAGCGGGAGACAATGCAAAGTTAACACATAAGGCACTATAAAAAGCAAGTCTCTAGAATATTAAAAAGATAATTCCTAGTGAGAGATGTTGGCCTAGAAAGTGATAATATTCATCAATATTCATAAGTCATTTGAATGTTAAAAACGTATTCATTAATTTATATAAAATATTTATGAAATGTACTGCGGTGGGCTGGCGCCCTGCCCGGGGTTTGTTTCCTGCCTTGCGCCCTGTGTTAGCTAGGATTGGCTCCAGCAGACCCCAGTGACCCTGTAGTTAGGATATAGCGGGTTGGATAATGGATGGATGTATCGAATGTATAATTAACAGAAGCACCAAAAGCCACACAGGAGTTATTATATATCATACAGCATGTAGAAATGCCACACTATATGAAGGTAACACAAAGGATTACTGAAGCTTTAAAGACACAACTAACATGGGGAACTGTATCTTCCTTAGTAGATATTATTATCATAACAACGAGAGAAGAGGAAGCGCTTGACTCCATTCATACACAAATGGCACACAGCATGACAAAGGGCCTCCATAGATTAATAAACATATAACATACTGTATATGCCTTACACAAGTATACAGACAAAACATAACACTGAAAAAAATGTTTAAATGGCATTTATTCATAGTGGGTGGGTTTTGAGAATGCCTTTATTGTTCTTACAAGACACAGTTTTCTTGATATCAGAAGGCCCCGTTTTAGCTGCACAAAGCTTCCCTTTAACACATAACTTGGTCCACGGTGCCAACCCCACAACCTCAATTATCCATTGTTTTCAGCTGAAATGTGAATTTGTTTGTAACTAAATTCTAACTATGGAAATTGCTATATACATTTTAACTTCATGGATTGATTGATTTAGTTGCATTCCCACTAGCCCAGGTTTCGCATTTATTATCTCCATCTTTATTAACTTTTAGTGTCTAGGTGTTTTTTAACAGCCAGTGGACATACTGGTGACCTTCATGTTTAACTAGAAAATATGACTAAATATAGTGTATAATGGGTAATGTATATTTTGAGATGAAACAGAAAAGCAGAGTGGTACTTGTTGGTTAATGCAGACAGAGGCCATTTATCTGTTCTCATCCTCCTGTCTCATTTGACACCATTGATCACAATATTCTTAGAAATCACCTTAGTAAATGGGTGGGCCTCTCTGGTAGTGTCTTAAATTGGTTTGAATCCTACCTGTCAGGTAGAAAATTCTTTGTTAGTTGTGGTAATTATACTTCAAAGACCCATGGTATTCTATATGGTGTTCCACAAGGCTCTTTTCTGGAACCACTGCTCTTTTCGATTTACATGCTTCCGTTAGGTCAGATTATCTCAGGGCATAACGTGAGCTACCACAGCTATGCTGATGATGCACAGCTGTATTTATCAATAGCGCCTGATGACCCTGACTCTCTTGATTCACTGACATAACATTTTACTGGTGTTTCTGAATGGATGAGTAGTAATTTTCTCAAACTTAATAAGGAGAAAACAGAAATCTTAGTGACTGGCAAAAATGAATATAATGAGGATATTATAAATAAACTTGATCCATTTGGCTTAAAAGTCAAGACAAAGGTAAATAATTTAGGGGAAATTATTGACTCTGACCTAAATTTTAAATCACATATTAATCAGATTACTAGGACAGCATTTTTTCACCTAAGAAATACAGCAAAAGTTAGATCCGTATAACTTTTCAAGATGCTGAAAAATTAGTTCACGGTTTTGTTTTCAGAATCAGCTTTATTATATACATATACAAGGAATTGGACTCCGGTTTTACCTTGCTCTCTGTGCATGTGTATGTGTGTATACAACTGTCACAAAGTAACATTTCTACATATACAAGAAAGAAATATATATTTGTATATACATAACTACATGTATGTAGGAAATGTGCAAAAGACTATAGTGCAATTGTGCAAAGTGCAAAATTAGAATAAATACAAACTATGGAATATAGAATAATGAAATAAGATAAGCAGTTACATTATATACACATGGGGACCAGTTCAGTACAATGGATGATAGTTATTGATTGGTTTATTGCAAGTATTATCTCTGATGCTGTGAGATTAATTTAAGTATTCATGAAAGTGATAGCCTGTGGAAAGAAACTGTTCATGTGTCTGGTAGTTTTGGCATACAGTGCTCTGTAGCGCCTACCAGAGGGAAGTAGTTGAAAAAGATTATGACCAGGGTGTGATGGATCTGCAATAATGTTTTCTGCCCGTTTCCGGACTCAAGATTTGTATAGGTCCTGAATGGAGGGCAGATCAGCACCAATGATTTTTTCTGCAGTCCTGACTGTCCGTTGTAGTCTGTTTCTGTCCTGTTTTGTGGCTGAACCAAACCAGACTATGATGGACGAGCAGAGAACAGGCTGGATTACTGCAGAGTAAAATTGGATGAGAAGAGCCTGAGGCAGGTTGAACTTCCTGAGCTGACACAGGAAGCACAACCTCTGCTGGGCCTTTTTGACAATTGTGTCTATATTTCGGTCGGCTAGATTACTGTAATGCACTCCTCTGAGTACCACCCAAAAAGACATCAATCAATTGCAACGAGTGCAGAATGCAGCTGCTAGAATCTTAACTAGGGAAAGAAAACCTGAGCACATCTCTCGAGTTTTGATGTCACTACATTGGTTACCTGTGCCATTTAGAACTGACTTTATAATTCTGCTTATAGTTTACAAAGTCTTAAATAATCTCAATCCATCCTATAGTTCAGAATGCCTCTCACCTTACACTCCAGATCATAACCTTCTTCAAATGAGTATCTCCTTATAATTCTAAGAGCTAAACTTAAAAGAAGTGGTGAGACAGCCTTCTGCTGTTATGCACCTAAAATCTGGAATAGCTTACTGATAGAAACTCACCAGGCTAATACGGTGGATCACTTTAAAACACTGCTAAAAACTCATTATTTTAACATGGTTTTGTTAAAGCTTCATTTTATTATAACCCTGGTATTCTGTATATGCATTTAATTATTTTTTTCGTGGCTCTGAAATCCGTACTAACCCCTCCTTTCTCTGATGTTCTCTTTCCAGCTTTCTGTGGTGGTGATCTGCGCCCCCACCACCTGATCAGGGCTCCGTGCAGCCCCTACATTGATGGATCGAAGGCCAGAGGTTTACGTGACCATCATCATTGTCTAATTCTTCCACGTGGAGCCTGAAAACCATGAGGACTGACTGAGACCATTTATGTTAGGTAGAATGCCTAGAAGGGGCTGGGTGGTCTCGTGGCGTGGAACCCCGGCAGATTTTTTTTTGTTTGTTTTTTCTGTCCTCCTTGGCCATCGGACCTTACTTTTTATTCTATGTTAATTAGTATTGCCTAATTTTATTTTTATATATTGTCTTTTTTCTCTTTCTTCATCCTGTAAAGCACTTTGAGCTACATCATTTGTATGAAACCGTGCTCTATAAATAAATGTTGTTGTTGTTGTAAGCACAATCACACAGACTTAAGGTTAAACAATGATGTTTTCAACACAGTTGTAGAGAACTAAAAGGTTTCAGGGTATTTTTAGAAAACAAAAGAAACAAATTGAAGCAGAAAATAACTGATGCTAAGCAAAGATGTTGTGGTGGCCGAAGCAGAAAGTTTTGCTGCCTCCCAGGGCTTGGACTTTGGTTCTATTGACAGCGTGTACTCTGTAGAGTCTGGATGCTCCTTCCATATTCACTTGGGTTTCCTCTCACTCTCCAAAGATGTGTTGTTAGGTTGACTGCAGACTCTAAGTTGGCCTGATGTGAGTGAATATCCCCTACAAAGATTTAAAAGCAGAACTCAACTCTACCATATCTGTATCTGTTGCTGCTGGGATCTGGCTTTGCTCTCTGGTTACTCTGTATGGTGAAAATCACATTCAGAGAATGGGAGGCTGGCTAGATATTGAAGAGGGGTGAGGCCTAAGAAGTCCTAAAGGGTAGATGAGAAATGTATGTATGTATTTATGTAAGGTGAGAGACCAACTTAACAGAACAGTTTGATCAGAGGGTCAGGCGCACAGAAATAATGTTTAAATTGGTGACTTTAAAATTCTAATTAATTTTTTTTGCATTTACTTAATTATATGCTAATGTATTGTTTTAACTTTGATTTATACTTTAAAATAGTGCTCTCATTATTCCAAAAATAAAGTCACCAACTGTGTGCTTCTTGCATGTTCTCAATTTGTGTTTACGTGGGTTCATCTCCAAGAAATACTAGTTTTCCTCCTAAATTCCAAAAATTAACTGGCTAATCTAAATCATATGGCCTTGTTGCAAACCCTACTAGGATTGGCCCTGGAGGACCCAACCCCACCACCACCGCTCAATAACTGGATAAAATGGTGTCAAAAATATAAGAATCGTGGAGTGGCCCTTAGTGGGTAGGTCTTCCATTCAGCACTGGTTTCTGATGTGCATCTAGTACTGTCTGGATTACCTCCAGTTGTCTGCTACAGGAAAATAAAATGAAGTTTCTGTAAATGAATGAATGAGTGAATGATATACTGTATGTGTTTTAAGGTGCCAGAATAAACAGCATTGTCAAATCACAGCAGTAGGACTCTAGGTAGGCTTGCCAGATGTCCCTTATATATGGGGCATGTCCCATATTTGATCATTTTGTCCCCTGTCCCGTACTGACCTTTCAGGGACACCCAAATGTCCCGTATTTGGTTCATTTTCAAATGTCATAATAAAAATATATTTTTACTACCTTCTTACTGTACTTAGCTATAACTTTATAAGTAATTATACTTTCTTTTCTCAGATTCTCTTGATGAAAATAACCCAAATGTAACGAGGAAACGAGTGTTTTCTGCCTGTTTACGTCTTGTTCAGTTGCTGTGGATGGCTGAGGACAGCGACACTCTTACCGTTGTGCTCTCCAGCCGCGCTGCTGTGCAGTTTTGCAACATAACAGTGACTGGCAACAAAGTGTGTTGTTACTACTCGCCACGGCCCACTTTTTTTCTAACTGCCTATTAAATAATAATATTTCTCTGTTGTCTGTATTAAATAAATATTTTCAAATGATTTCACTTTTGTTTTCCTCATAACCCATTAAAATCCCTGCTCTACTGTATGTTTTTAACTTATGTCTCCACTTTTATATAATATATTGGTCTGGGTGTGTAGGGGGCATGTATAAATGTATATATATAGTAATATAGAGAGAGATTTTAAGAGTGTCCCGTATTTCTAATTTTCTACGTCAGTTCCTGGCTGGAGTCTTCTCTCTATGGAGCTTGCATGTTCTCTCCATGTTCACAGGGGTATCTGCCAAGGAGTTTGGATCACCCCGACTGTTCAAATTTATTTTCCTGGATTAACCGCTAGCTCTAAATTGAATTGACTGTGTGAGTGGGTTTGTGAACATGCCCTACAATAGACTGATATCCCATCCATGGTTGGTTCCTGGCATGTGCCCAGCGCTGCCTGGATAGACACCAGCTCCCTGCAATCCTAAAATGGATAAGTAGGTCAGAAAATTAATGGTTAGACAGATGGATGGATGAATGAAATAAATGGAAATATGGAATCTTTTCACAGCTAGTCCACTTTGTCTTTTACTATTCTTGTTTTAATATTCATTATACTGAAAAGTCTAAACTGATATTTCTTTTATTGCAATATAAGTTTAGAGCCTCTTAATTCTTTGTATTCACTAGTCAGCCCCTACCAGGGCACATTCATACTTTATATACTCTCTAAGTAAACTAAAAGCATGTCTTTGTACAGGAGAGGAAACTACACTTGCTATTTGGATTTGATTTTACTTTGCACCTAAAGTTGGCAGGACAGACTGTGGTTTTCAACAATGCAGGCCAGAAGAAGGCAGTTTCAGAAAATTTTTCGATACATGCTCTTTAACTATTTGGCAACACTCAGTTTTTTACCAGTAAAACAGCACTGAGGTTGATGAAGAGCCTTAAGTAAAGAACATATATGAACCAGAAAGGTTAAGACAATCACGGATGGATGAGGTATATTGACAGCGGAGACAACATGGTTAGGTGAACCAGTAACATTCAGGCTCATTTTTGGAGTTGAAATCACCATTCATCTTTTGATCTTTCTTTTTACAGTACTACAATTTAAGCTAGACTCAAATACAAATTATTTGCACTTTATTTTATAAAGTGAGGCTACAAATGTAAGCATTTATGAAAGGCAGTAATTTAAAGTTACTATTAATTAAGAAGGCGAGCCAGAAAGGAGGCCAGAGGACACTCCATCAGTCAAACACTGGAATGTACAGGTCCTGTCTCAACAATGAACTGGAATCAAAGTACAAGCCATTTTTTTTACCTTTCTTGCAGTGATCTCAGATTGTGGTACTGTGAGTAGGAATGTAAAGGAACACAATTTCCGTCACGCTCACATGTTCACCAGATTTTTGCCCCCAGGGATGGGTGCTCTTACGTCCACCTTTATGGTGTCCATAGCCCAGCTGAGACACAATAAATTGGTAGAGGGAAGGAGGGGTGCGGCTTCTGTCAAAGTTATTGATTAGGTCTGGACAGACCAGGTCTTTGAAGATGAGGCCCCCTCCTCTGTCCGCTGGATCGTTCCATCTTTATATATGGGGGTGCAGGGCGAGTCTGCTCTTAAGTTACATTCCCAGCTCAATCTTAATGGGATTCAAGTGTTCCTAAAAAGCTGCAGACATACACATGGGATGTGCAGTACTGAAATGCCCTGCCACCCAACACCTGGGAAGTTCAAAACCCTTTTGGTGAATAAGATGATCACAATGGGAGGGCGAGTAGTGCCAAAGTGGCTTCGACTCCAAATGAGTAGACTGGCCTGCTTAATGGCTCATAACAGAGCCCCAGGTGGGGGTGCAGATAGAATTAACATTTCACTAGTGCCTTTTCACACAAGGCCATCAACAGAGCGTCTAGCAGTCTTCAGACTAACTGCCGGCTTATGAGCCACTCCTTCTTTGTCTTTCAGGAGTGTTTTCTATTGGTGCCATTTATTAAAGGCATATTGATTAATTGATACCGGTTGATTCTTTCGATTGTGCAGCATTGTTCTTTGAAACCACGCAGTGAAAATGGCAATATCCTTCCAGCTCGTTCTTTCAAGATCAGTAGAGATCTTGCAGCAGAATGTTCAAATTTTACAGATAAAAGCTTTTAGCTCTACTTGACTTTATTACCCTTCTCTCAGTTTACCTCTCTGTCAAGATGCTCATGTAATCTGTGTGTGTGTGTGTGTGTGTGTGTGTGCTGGACCATCAATTATGGTGTCTGTTAGGCTTTTCTCTAAATTTACTTTCTTACTCTTCTTTATTTATTTATCTGGTTTAGTACAGTGACCCTGCAAAGTGCCTTGAGCTTGGAAAAGGCACTATATAAATAAAATGTAATATTATTATTATTATTATTAAATTTTACAGATAAACTGCAATTTATAAAAGTGATCTGCAATCAGAAGGTAAGTGACACTTTAATTTCTAAGCTTAAAAAAGGAGTTATGAAGGTAAATCAAAGAGTATATGCAAAGTATCCCCACACAACTTTTAACAATGGGTCCACCTACAAAATACTGGTGCAACCAAATGACACAGAACATGGTGATATTGCAGCACAAAGTCTGGCCATAGCCTTTCAGCACAGGGCCTTTTGCCAGTGGTTTATTGAGTAGAATAGCTTTACTTAAAATATGCATCAAAACATCAAGATATTATCACAGCTTTGAGTGATTCGGAGGTGTTAATACTTGCGAACTGTTTGGACTAATCACAAGATGGCTGTCAAACTGTTACCAAAGAATTAAAATACTCCAGCAGCATGTTTTTATATCTTAGACCATTTAATGCCCAGTAATGATAGTGCTCCATTAATAGCATGAGCTGTGGTGGGCTCACGCCATGCCCGGGGTTTGTTTCCTGCCTTGCGCCCTGTGTTGGCTGGGATTGGCTCCAGCAGACCCCCGTGACCCTGTAGTTAGGATATAGCTGGTTGGATAATGGATGGCTGGATAATAGCTGTATAGATACTGTATACACGCACACAATGGGGCGTTGCCCCCTGCTCACTTTGCTCGCCAACACCCCCAAAGCCTGTGCTATGCGGCAGCAACTTCATGTCTCTGCCCCTCGCGTATGTGGATTTCACTTTTACCAAACAACAAAACTTTCAATTTTTGCAGATACGCCACTTCATTGGGAAGAAACACTACTTTTCCCTGATGGCAACACGAATTAAAAGATCTACAAGTCTCCGACTTAAAGTTTAAAGCCAAACAATATCTACATACTTCTGTCATATCACCTATGTCCATATATTCGATCTCTTTTCGCTTTTACCTTTTCGTCAATATCGCATTGAATTTTGATGCCGTGTTTGGAATTACCGGTACATCGTGACAACGCAAAGTATAACTGCCGTGAGTGAATATCGTTTCTTTCTCTCTACACGAACTGTGTATGACAATATCATTCACACAAATGAGAAATGATTGAGCCGTGTGTGTGGTTGTAAATGTTTTAGATGTGGATGGGACTTTTCCAAATCTCTTTGCATAAAGTCTTGTCTCGCAGGGCTTGAAATATTCTCTCGTGGGATTTCACTTTCACCAAAAAACAAATCTTTTAATTCTCGCGGATACGCCTCTTCATTGACAAGAAACACTACTTTTCCCTGATAGCAACACAACTTTAAACTTTTAATCTGAACAATATATTCGATCTATTTTTGCTGTTCCGTTATTTCACTGAGTAATAATTTCCATTTGTTTGCACTAATGCAATCTTTACTTTAATTTTTTTGAGACTTTCAAATTTTCGTACTTCCATTAACTCTAACCTGCTCTGCATGTATATTGCGCCAACGTTTTTTAATTTTTTACGACGTTCTATTTTGTCGTCTACCGTTTGTCTTTTATTTCCAGCCCCAGGCGTAGTTAAATCTCTTGGCACAAAGTCTCGTCTCATGGGACGCGAAAGTGTCTCTCTGAGAAAATCACGTCTCTCTTCCCAAGATTTTTTTTTAATATAATAGAGAGATACGCACACATGTGTATGTGTTAGTAAAGCAACTGCAACATCACTCTGTACATGTGAAGCACCTTGGGATGAGGAGGTGAGACATAACAGTTTTAGACCGACATTCAGGGTATTCCTGGAGGCTGAAGCATATCCTGGCAGCGCTTGATGACATTGCTCAAGACAGGGTCGTACAGAAAGTTACTATCAAACAATATATTAAATAAATTGTGCCTCAAGTTGCTCATACATCATGAAATTATACATGCTACAAACAAGTTACACAAGCCAACTATACTGTTTTCTTTTATTATCTAATAAGCAATTTAAAGATAACACTACAGTATTTCAAAAGGTCCACCCATTACACTCATTGCACCCAAGACAAGAATCAGCACTGAATGGCACACCCATCTATACCTATACTCAGCCATTTTAGGGTCATTTGTTAAATTAACAGTTACATTTTTGATATGCGACCACAAATTTGGCTTCCCAATGAGACACCGGGAGGAGAAACCAACCTGCAGAATGAGAAATGAAGCCAAGATTCTGAGGCCGTGAGGGAACAGCTTTAAAATGATACTAAATTTATTACCAAAATTGAATAAGTCAAATACAAATCTCTCTCATTAATTACACTTAATCTCACACAAGTAAAAATATAGAAGAAGTCAAGCCCACAGCCCCAGACCCAATGCCCTCACTCTGTAACAAAAGTGAGGAATGCAGACTTGCAGGTCAGACACAGCAGGCAACCGTCAAACATGGCTTTCCCCAGACAATAAAAGCTTCAGCTGCAAAGGGAATTTACATGGTAATAAAAGAAAGACACTGTCATCAATTACAATGATAACTGCTAATTCCAAAGCCAGCCAGTTAAGCAAAATGAATGGACTCCTAGAAGGTGATCCAGCCAAACTGAGCCCTATTATGTTGTTAAGGGCTGCTCTTTGTAATGTACCCGGGTTTTATGGGGTGTTAACTGAAAGTCAAATATGACATTTCATGTTGACTTGAGAGCACATGATAAAAGGTATATAATATCCTTCCAGTTATAGATCATATTACAGTTTTTAGCACATACAGTATACATAAAATAAGATATGGATGTATGTGTGTATGTGTGTGTGGCGCTGGCTGGAGAGCTTGGGTTTTAAATAAACAGTGAAAAGGAAAAAGTTTACCTACATAACTGTAAACACTACATAAGCCGCTTTAGGATATATATTTTATATACATACCAGTAACGGCGCACTGCACGTTACACTTGACTTGAGCATTCCTAGTTTTCATCCTCTTTCTCTGTATTTTACCATTCATTTGCTCAGAGGTTGATGTGCTTGCTGCTTCCTGAGCAGTTCTTGTTTTCTCCATCCTAGTGGCCCGCTTCTTCTCTTCTTTCGTCAGCATCTTTTCACATTAAAACTGATTATATCAGTGTTTGAGTTGCAATTACTTAGTACATTTTCCTTAATTTTTCACTTAAGCTGGCACTTAAGTCTTCAATGATTTAAGATATGCAGAGGTAGAGGAAGTGATGGCGAAGGTGCTAGGGAATGAGAACGGCGCCCGTATGCATGCATCGCACGGTTGCCCTGCTGGCCGCTGCTGAGAGTTGTTTCTACAATAAAATAAAAATAAAAAGGTCAGTCATCACCCCGAAAGTGGATAGTAGATGTCGCGTAGTATATGGATACCAAATTTCAGGTCCATAGGTCAAATGGTTTGCAAGCTACAGGTGATTTAAAATCCTAGACAGATAAGTGAACAGCCACAGTAGCATATTATTTATGCATATTAAATTTAAAGTTTAGGTTAGCAAAAACAGAAAAAAGGAAATATTAGAATATTACAAAAATGGACCTTGTTCAAGGAAACCTAATAGGTTACAACCTACAGATGATCTGCAGCAATTAAAACACATTAAGCCTTACAGGTTGAAGCAAACAATTTACACAGGAGTCCCATTTTTTTGTTGATTACTAAAAAACCCACCGCCCGTCTTAAAGAAGAGCTGGAAAGAACTACTTGGACAATATTACACTGCAGAATGGCAAGAAAACAGCAATTAACAAATGAAATGAGACAGAGAGAGCATTATTACCCTTACAAGTGTAGGTCTTTCATTAAGAGAGAGAGGTTAGGAGCGGGCACTGATACAGCGCATTGCCGCACCCACCACACGACAAACCAACTCCGGATCCCAGATTAGGACCCGAGTGCAGCCGTACAACAGGTGACACCTCAGCACCACACTAGTTCAGATGGAGTGGAACCAGTGGGAGGTTTTTTTTATGTTGGTTGGAGTGCCAATTCCGCCACCAACCCCCAAGTTTTTCCCTGCAAGTTGGGGGGCCTACATGCAGTTATGGATGCAGATTAATGTCATACCCAGGACGGAGCAATTGCAAGTTAAGGGCTTTGCTCAAGGGCCCAACAGAGCAGAGTCCCTTTTGGCATTTACGGAAATTGCAAAAATAAATAAATAAATAAATAAATAAATAAATAAATAAATAAATAAATAATGAAAGTGTCACTGAGTACAGAGTCCTACACAATCCAAAGGCAAGTGGAATATGGAAGAAACTCCAAGAGGAAGAAGTCATAACTGGATCAGAAGACACTTTTCTGAGGGTCTCCAGCTTGTGTGAGAAGCACCTCACAGCACAACAGCACCTTTGCAAATTGTTTCTTTCAACCTGCATGGCTTAATTTACTTTAATTGTGCAGAACATCTTTAGGTTGTAACCTGAATAAGGCCCATTTGAAATATTCTGAGATTTCCTTTTTTTTCAGTTTTTGCTAACTTAAACTTCAACATTAAACCTCTGGCAGTTTACTGCTTACCTTTTCACCATTTTTGGTCCTTCATTGAATTTCAAATGACTACATTTGATGAAAACCATTATAAACTGAGGTGTTCTAAACATTTTGACCAGTAGAGAGAGAGAGAGAGAGAGAGAGAGAGAGAGAGAGAGAGAGAGAGAGAGAGAGTGTGTGTGTGTGTGTGTGTGTGTGTGTGTGTGTGTGTGTGTGTGTG
>JANRMT010062797.1:36982132-37036535 GCA_026402145.1 Polypterus bichir lapradei
TGTGTGTGTGTGTGTGTGTGTGTGTGTGTGTGTGTGTGTGTGTGTGTAATACAGTATGTAATGGAAGAGTTGGGGCACCACCTTGATGACCCCATTTAATTAAAAAGGATGAAAATAAGCAAGATGCACATTCCGTCTTTTCAGACAGGAGCTCAGAACTGTAGCAAGATGTCCAGTTCCGGGTTATGTGAAGACTCGGCAGGAAAAGGTGTGTTCAGGAGGATGGAAAACAGAAGTGACATCAGTGATGGAGTGGACACGAAGGAAGACAGAAGGCATTAGTCCACAGCGCCACCCCTGGTTCAGCAAGTAATTACCATCACCAGAGACCGGAAACTACCTCCCATGTGCAGGTACGTGACTGTATACGTTTATAAAGTCATGAATGAAGTTGAAATTTACTTACATCCTCCAATCTTCAAGTACTGAGGATTTTCAGGGTCTGCTGTGAAGAGATTTCAAAAAATTACAAAAATTAAACTCAAACACTTGTTGTTGCTTGGAGAATCTGTGTTCACCAATTGAGCAGATCTAGTGACCACAGTGAGCCAAATAACCATGGCTAGAATAACAAGTTTAAAAGGCCCAAAAAAACCACACTAACATATTATGAACATGACATATGCCAACAAAAAATATGGAACAGGAACTGAAAAATAAATTTTAAAAAATTGCCAACTTTTTATTGGGTCAACTTCATGTTCCATTTTGTTCATTATTGTATTTCAATGAATGTAATAAACTAATTGATGAGCGCAACATCACATGTGCAGTAAAATAACTTTCTTCTGATAGTGCAATTAAAGACATTTATTCCAAAAAGGTGAATGTAACTGAATGTTTTGGGTTTGCATATTTGCACTAAACAAAGGTCTGACTTTGTGTTGTGTTTTGGGTCTAATTTCATGCAGTGGCCTCTTCGTTCTCCACATGTTAATATCAGTGTTATGAGATGCCACAAAACTGGACTGCACATTGCTGTGAGAAGCAGCCATATTAGCCTTTTCCTGACCTGACTGACAATCTGTAAGGTCACTCTCATTAGACTCCATTTGAGTGTTTAAAGCGTCAAAGCGAACTTTATTGTCATCTCAACCATATACAAGTATACAGACAGACGAAATTGCGAAGCTCAGGGTCCACAGTGTAAAAACATGAAGTGCAAATAAAAATCAAAATTAAATTCAAATTAAAACACAGACAAGACAAGACATTGTGCAAAGACAAGACAAAGAAGTAGCAGCAATATGACATGTAGTAAGCAATATGAATATTGATGCAATGTATGGTATTGTGCGATCTAGATACATACATATAGTCAATAAATATGTAATATAATAAATAAATAAATAATAGATATAGATAATAGAGCACAGTGTGAGGTAGTACAGAAAAGGCTGCATGACTCAGTGTATGATAATAGTTGTTTAATGACAGGTCAGAATGCATCACAGCAGAAGGATGTCAAAGTGCAGGGTGCAAAATACTTTACAGCTTGTTCACATCATCATGTTCAAAATAGTTTTCACCGAAACAGTGTCTTTTGTTTCTCTCTCCTTTTTTAAAGTTTTCATTTCGCTGCATCCCTGGACGCTCACTTTGAAGGACAACCCATTTAGTTTTTGTTTACTTTTCCAGTACTTTCCATCAAATGTGCAATCTCATGAAAGTAACCTGTAGACCCCTGCTCTAATTGTGCCCTAACCACTCATATTTTTTTTTTTTTTTTTAAAACATTTCAAGGACAGAATGGTGGCACAGTGGGTAGCGCTGCTGCCTCTCAGTAAGGAGACCCGGGTTCACTTCCCAGATCCTCCCTGCATGGAGTTTGCATGGGTTTCCTCCCATAGTCCAAAGACATGCAGGTTAGGTGCACTGGCGATTCTGAATTGTGCTTGGTGTGTATGTGTGCCCTGCGGTGGGCTGGCACCCTGCCCGGGGTTTGTTTCCTGCCTTGCATGCTGGGATTGGCTCCAGTAGACCCCCGTGACCCTGTATATAGGATATAGCGGGTTGGATAATGGATGGATGGATTTTATTTCGATCTGATGGTACAGGTTTATAATTGAGAGGATCAAAGTAAGGTTGGGGTGGGTGCTGGATAGCAGGTTGATGTGAGGGCTTGTCAATGAAAAGTAGGACTTTTCCAGTTATTAGAATTTCTTTTCGCATATGCTAAGGCCCCCTTTGCGAACAGGGCACCATATTGAGCAGTCAGGTCTTCCTGATGATAGATCCGGCCATGCCTCTAACACTAGAAACAGAAGTGGATCTGGCAAAGCTAAGGGGACAGCAGCAGTTAAGGTGTGGTCATCTGCAAGTTTAGGTGTAAACTCCAGAAAAAATCACCCTGCTGAGTCAGTGCTCCTCTCTGGCATAAAACTCATTACTGTTACTCAGTCATATCCTTTGACTTTAAAGTTGTTTTGTTCTCTGTGTTGAATTTAGACCCATAGCATCAGCTGGGAGGGAGAAAGAAATGAAGTTAATCCCCTGCCATGCAGGTAATATTGAACATTCTACTGATTCTGTTGGATGTGAAATTCAGAAAATGAACCGACATTTCCATGCTAAAGTCAAACTGAGCACAAGCCTATGAAGGCAACAATGCACTCAAGACTGAAAGGGGGACATTCACTTACACATCCACACTCAGTCTCACTGATGGAGTTGGTTCATCGCAAGTTGCCAGTCAGCATGACTTATAAAAACCCATCTGTAAATTTACTTAACATACTCAGTTCAGTGTTCTGGCTTCATTTGAAGTAGGAGTCTGTTAAACACACAATCTCTCTAACATTAAAAACACAGCTTTATTTAGGTTTGATTTTTTTTTATTAGCACTGATATCCAATGCAAAAGTGCTATAAGGCTTCAATGAAGAAATTAGTGTTTTATCAGTGGCCTCTCACTTTTGTCATAACTACACAGAAACAGGGCGGCACAGTGGCGCAGTGGGTAGCGCTGCTGCCTCGAAGTAAGGAGACCTGGGTTCGCTTCCCGGGTCCTCCCTGCGTGGAGTCTGCATGTTCTCCCCGTGTCTATGTGTGTTTTCTCCGGTGCTCCAGTTTCCTCCCACAGTCCAAAGACATGCAGGTTAGGTGCATTGGCCATTGTGTAAATTGTCCCTAGTGTGTGCGTGTGCCCTGTGATGGGTTGGCACCCTGCCCAGGGTTTGTTTCCTGCCTTGCACCCTGTGTTGGCTGGGTTTGTCTCCAGCAGACCCCCGTGACCCTGTAGTTAGGATATAGCAGGTTGGAGGATGGATGAATGGAAATAGAAACAGCTGTAAGGTGTATATCGAGTCAGCTGGGTTGTTTTCTTCAGAGGATATGTCATTTGAAGAATAACATACTCATTTAACACTTGAATTTTTAATATCAATGATAACTTTGATTACTCCAGCTAATGGCAGTTTAGGGCTCTAGCATAGAGTCATGTCCACTGAAGGACTACTCAAAAGTAGGACACAGCCTTACAGGATGCGCAAAGGACTGTAGTTATATAAATACGTAAATCAGTGCCTTGACTGACTTTTTCAAAGTAACAAGCAGGCTTTAGTAAGATAAGCACAGAAGTAATGCAAAAAGGGGCATATCAGAACAGACATCTTGTACTACCATGCCCTCAGTGACATAATCAGCAACAAACAGGCAAGACTGATGGCCTTGGGCTAAAAAACATCAGCACTGGACACTAGAAGTCTGATAAAACATCTTATCTGATAATCCCAGTTCCTGCTAATTCATTAGGATGACAGGACCATGTCTGTAGATGTATGGATCCATCCTGCTGGTAATCAACAATGCAGGCTGGTAGTTGAGATGGATGTATGCATGGCACATATTGGCACAATCAATTCAAGGAGGACACCACTGAACATTTCTGATGAGATGTACCCCTTCATGGCAGTAATACATGAATAGACTTCTTCAAGCAAGATAAGCTTACTAAAACATTAGGAAAACCATGGAAATGTTACAAAAACATGACAGAGGATTCTGGGTAATATAGTGGCTTTAACTGATCAGATATTAATCTATTTGACTGTCTTTGGAATGAGCGGTTTGCATTAACTTATCTACTCTTGGTTTAGGGACAGGGACATTTTGCCCATTTTTGATTTTACCTTAATGAAACTCAGGACGCTGGAGCTGCAAGATAGCAGCATCATCCACTGGGTCACCAAAACACCCAATGTTACACGTTTACACATCCATTCACTTTGTAACCTGCATATCCAGTTTGGGGTCACAGTAATCCAATGCCTATCCCAGCAACAGTGGACTAGGCAGAAGTGAAATACTGGCTCAGAAAAAGTACCGTGCAATTCAAAAGTATTCAATAACCGTTTTGTCTCTGATTGGTTAATATGCAGACTGTGTGATGGGCTGAGGCATTGTCAATGCTGTTACCTGCTTTGTGTCCAGTGCTATTGGGATAGCCTCTAGCCTCTTATGATCCTAAATGGAATACATCATGTTTGAGAATGTGAGTATGTACAGATATTATTAGAAGTCTGTCCTTCTATATGATTTGTCTGTTCCCTTTGACTTGTGTACTTATTATTACAACAACAGCAACAATTCATTTTTATATAGCCCAAAACCACACAAAGAATGCCTCAAAGTCCCCCAGCCCTGACTTTAAAAGAAGACAAGAAAAAACTCCCAAAAACCCTTGCAGGAATAAATGGCAGAAATCTTGAGAAAAGCAATTCAAAGCAATTCAAAGAGGTAGGTTGGGGCAAAACACAATATGGGGTAAACACAATACACAAAACAGAATACAAGTAGTCCTCTTCACAGAGCTAGATGGCCAATCTATCATTGCCACCGCAGTAATACAATATAATAATACAAAATAATTTGTTATTGTACAGCTCTCCTGACCAAGTTCAGGCACAGAGCACCACAAGAACTCTCCAAGAATAGATTATACCAATCACTAAAAACAGAACTAGCACAGATAGATAGATAGGTAGATAGGTAGATAGATAGATAGATAGATAGATAGATAGATAGATAGATAGATAGATACACAGAAAACAAAAGTCAGACAGTCAGAGTCCTGGAGACCAGTGGCGTAGCTGGGCAGGGCAAGGGGGGGGACATCTGTCCCTGGGTGCAGCATCCGGGGGGCACAAATTGATGTTACGAAATTTTAGAATGAAATGTTTTCCATTCTTAAATGCACTAAAAAGTAAATAAAAAACATTCGCATAGTCGGTCCATCACTCCATCAGTATGAGGATATCTTTTTCCTATGTTTTTTGTCTCTTTCTGATTTCGAAGCACGTATTAGTTCTATATACCCAACAGACAATAATTTATCCCCTCCACTACTCTAACATGCTTGACTCCCACCCAGAAACATTTTTGACGTTATTAAACAGGTTGTGCGACTGACATGAGGCATTAGTATATCATTGTCTAAGTTGTTGCAAACGCCATTTCTGTGTGTCAAGTGATTTGTGTTTATGTGTTTGATAGAAAATTGATTGGGCTGTGGTGAAGTATACTAGTAGATGGCTGCAAAAGTCTAGACGTTTCCCCATCATATTTTTGTACAAATAAATTGTAAGTAATGCAGTTTTTATAAATATATAATTACTAGACATTAAGCCCGTTACAATAACGGCCGCTAGAACAGTAGTGCATAAACATTAGTAGGAACAGTCTATATTAAATGGCAAGGGACCTTGTATGTGGCTGTAATATGCACCACTGTATTGTGTGCCTTTAATTTTCTCTCGCAGCAATACTGATTTGTATTTCCGTAAAATGCCTTTAATTTTCTCTGACAGTAATACAGTGGAACCTCGGTTCACGACCATAATTCGTTCCAAAACTCTGGTCGAAACCCGATTTGGTCGTGAACTGAAGTAATTTCCCCCATAGGATTGTATGTAAATACAATTAATCTGTTCTAGACCGTACGAACTGTATGTAAATATATATATTTTTTTATGTTTTTAAGCACAAATATAGTTAATTATACCATAGAATGCACAGCGTAATAGTAAACTAAATATAAAAACATTGAATAACACTAAAAAAACCTTGAACAACAGAGAAAACTAACAGTGCAAATGTTCGTGCTATAGCGCTATGAACCGCTCGCTAAAAACACTTTTCTTTTAATGAGTTTTAAGCACAGGGAAAAAAAATGAACATTTTTATTAAAGAGGATTTTGCTTTATAATTTGCTATATACTTTCTTTAAAATCATTTTTAAATGTGGAAAACAAATTTTTTCTTACAAAAACTAATGACGGATTTAGATTTTAAAGAACACGAGGCGGCGTTATCATTTTCGGAGACTTATATGAAGTTTTTTTTCTTAAAATACTATTATTTTAAATACATTTTTAAAAATTTTCTTTTCCCTTCCCCATTGCATTTTGGCAAACAGGAGGGGACACGAAATCTTCAGTTGTCCCCGGGTGCTGAAAACCCTAGCTATGCCTCTGCTGGAGACCTTGGTCAACTATCTTCCTACCCCCTCCTGGGCCTTCTACAGCAGAGTTGGCGCTAGGCCATTTAATCTGATGAAACAACCCTTCTATCCGATGATTCCAATGCCCCCTTTATCTGAGATGACTTTTCATAGGCAGGAGAACAACTTGCCCGCAGTGTAGTGGCTCCAAGTGCCACATCAGGACACCAAGAAGAGAAACAGAATATAGAAGGTCAGTAGCTGTTAATAAATATAGTAGCACTTTTGTTTCTGTACAAATAATTCACCAACAGAAATGCAGCGTGCACAGCTAATCAGCATCTCTAGTCAGGGTACACTAAAGTAGTGAGTCTTCAGCATGCATTTAAAAGCTGAGACTGAAGGGGCACCTCTTATAGTAGCAGGCAGCTCATTCCACAGCTTCGGGACCCTGTAACTAAAAGCTTAATCTTCTGCTATTAATCCTTGGAATCATAAGCAGGCCAGAGTCTTGAGATATCAATGTGCACTCTGGTTTGTAAGTAATGATAAAATCAGATAACTATGTAGGACCATGTTAGGACCATGGCCACTTGAGGCTTAATATTTTAAATGGAGGATTTTGAAATCAGCCCTAAACGTAACTGGGAGCCAGTGTAAAGACTTAAGAACTGGAGTTCTGTGCTTTTATCTGCTGGTTCTTGTAATAATTCTTGCAGCAGCATTTTGAATTTACTGAAAGCAATATAATGCAGATTTGAACAGCCAGTGAATAAAACAATGCTTAATTTTACTTTTTTCTTTTGCCACTTGAGTTCCACAGCATTTCATGTTTCAACTTGCTTGCTCTCCCAGACCGTAATGTCTGCTTTTTTTTTTTTTCACTTTCAAACAGAATAAAAAAAGGTGATTACATCAGATAATTATTTTGTTATGTAAGGAAGCAGCATTTCCTTTTAAAACTAAAAAGATACACAAAATAGAATTTTGCAGTAGTGCATATCACAAGCAAAAAGAGTGCTTAGAGGGGTGTGTGGACTACTACCCACAATAATAGTAGAATTAAACAAGATTAGATAGGAGACGGTATGAGGGTGGGCGGGTGTGTGTGGGGCAATTAGAGATGTACCACAGTCATAATTTGCTCTTCATTTTTCGAGACAGGAAATCCCAGATTGCTCTTGCTTACCCTACTTGTAAAGTGCAGCAGGTATATTAAGACAAGGGCTGATCTCTCTCTCTCATCATTTATCATCAGACTTCATGGAAACCTCATTCCTTCTTAATCCTTATAATTACTATGAAGAAAACATAATTGTTAATTACAGTGTTTAGGGAACAGCTCAGTCAAGACATAGGATTAGAACCACCCAAAGGGGAATCCTGTACAGAGTGCACAAAGTCATGGCACACAAATATTTTTGAAAATGGAAATGGACAGCGGGTACACAGCTATCCAGATAGTGCTTACAGGTCAAACTGGCATGTCCTCTTACTTCACGGTCACATCAAACCCCTATGCATTCTTAACAGCCATTCATGTTCCAAATGTGCTTACTGTATTTTTGTACCCGTTTTGTTGAGAGAACGATTGGTGCTATATTTCAGCAGCACTGATTGATATTAACTCATCACACAATGACCAGGCCAGAACACAAACTCCAGACTCTAGAGCTGTATGGCAGCAGTACAAGCTACTTTGTCATATTCCCCCAGACACTGATCCTGGCAATGACAGATACGTCCTCGTTGTTTCTAGTTGCTGAGAAACAATGCTGTAAAAATACAATCAAATTATATGACTTCCTAAATGTTGGCCAAATGCCTCATGACAAGACAGCACCAGGCATGTACCACTCCTACAGGTAAATATTGACACGAGAAGGAAACGCCTCTAGTGTTTCACCTGAGATGGTTTGTCGTTTGCTGTGATCTGGCTTGGGCTTGCCTGTTCCTATGAATTCAAAGAGGAGTGGCCTCACTCAGCTATAAATGGACAATAAATGAGTTAAATGTTACATTAATCTTAGAAACAATCAATAGCTCTTAACTCAAGAAAAGCACAGCTAAGGAATAGTTTGGTCAGAAGCATGGTTCTTGGTCCAAGCCATGATTACTGTATTGATATAAATATATTTAATGGGGAGACAGGACTTTGAGATATACAATAGAGGGGAGACATGCTTTAGAGATAAAATTCTTAGAATATAACAATTTGATTTGGTGGTGGGCTGTGTCTTTTAGCTAGTAAGACAGCTGGAAACAGCCAAGGTATTTAGAGAAATGTGCAGGAGGAGCAATACAGTCACGTTTTATTTCACATTCAATTTCATATTGAACATTTACATCATTAAACGTCCATTTTGTTTATTATTGCTTTAATGGTAATCTTTCCATTGTTTCACATTTTTTTCAAAAATATTTTTTGTCTGATGTTTATAGAGTGCACTGGATCGTGAAGATAGTTAAGTAGTGCATGTGAATTAAGCACCTTGTCTCATGTTAAATATGGTGGGCAGTGGGGTGGGTGGCATTATTTAAAATGCCTGCCCTGGCAGCACTGGACCATAGTCACCTAGTGATAGATGATGTAGCAGAGGAAATAAATGAGATGAGATAATGGTTGTAAGGACCTCCGTGTATGGATTAGACATTGCAGTTGTTTATAATTGAGCAGCTTTAAATGTATAACATCAGCAAAGATAAGAGAAGACTAGCTCTTTAATATGACATCAAAGTCCACACTGGGCTTGCTTAAGCACACAGAACCCTGACATGACCCACAGAAGAGCCTGCACAATTCTAGACATTGATGATGAGTTTCCTTAGGCTGCTTAGATTAAAAGATGTATCACAAAGTCATTTACATGAACATATGTATGTACCTATCAGAGCTGCTAGACGGATGAACTTTTGATTCATGGTGCATGAGTACCCTGTGCTGTGTTTTTCTTGTTTCTGTATGTAATTTTGCATTCCAAGTAAGAGACACTTAGCGGTGCCACCATGTTGCTGATCTACAACAGTAAGCTTGTCTAAGTTGCATCTTTAGTTTGCTCATATTATTTAGTGTTATGGTCTGGAACAAAACAATGTTACACCTGTAGACAACAAAGGCAATGATTCATAATGTTTGACCACAATTTTCTTGTCTATCAACAATGGAGGATTTGCTACCTTCCACAAGCAGCAGACGCATACCTATCATTTCAGAAGTTGTGGAGAGTAAGTGTTCGTGTTGATATGCACCATATTTGTGGAAACAGCTGCATCTTTCGTGTCAGTTCTTTTTGATTTTTACAACTCTGCTCACAAGGCTTGGGTGAGGATGTTCTTACTTTTAACAGATTCAGAATGAAGTAAAATTGCTTGTGATCAATAAAATTTTTAACACCAAAAAGTGTTTAGGTGGGTAAAGAAAATAACCTGCAGAGAATGTGACATTAACTGACTTTAATAGGGGATGCACCATGGAGAGATTAGAGCAAAATGGATATAACAGTTGTACATTAAAGAATCAAGATGTAGAGTGAGGTGCTTGAGATAGTTTCCCTTCAAGATGGAGGTTACTTTACACTAGTTAAAAACATTCATATGACAGTTAAAAAAAAAAAAAAAAAAAACACAATGGGGACATAATCACTCCTTAAAAACAATAGCCAGTTCATGTTCCAGCCATGCAGATTATACCTGTGCTAGAGAGATCGAACTTAAATGCATTAAAAGCCTGGTATATAGGAGTCAAAGAAATGACACAGACGCTAAATCAATTGTGCTGTTCCAGGAGAAGACTGAAATGAAAAATGTTCACAATAAATCAGAGCTGGAATTCGTGAAGCACTGCATGAGCAAGCATCTGCAAAGGGAAACAAGTTAGTACATGTACACATGGCACAATATTCAGGTACACTTGGGAGTTTATTCTTTTGAAAATTCAAACATTATAAAATGATATTAATTTACATTATCAATAAAAAAGGCAGATGTTTATTAAATGTTTCTGTAACAATAAGTCAAATCTAAAAATAACACTGCAATTAAATCTATTACCAGAGTTAATAAAATACATGTTTTTAAAAATAGTTTAAAATATTACACAGTTAAAATGTCAACCCAAACAGGTTTGTGGTGGCTGATAGATCTTTCATGGGCAACAGATTGCAACTCAAGTGATAAAAAATAGCATCATTTGATTTACTTTTGTTAGTTCTGGGAGTCTATGACTAATTGTAGTTCATACTTCTTAATGATAACATTTTTAAAAATAAGTCTGAGACCGGGAGTTAAAATCCAATTTGAAGTCTCAAACTAAAACTGTTGGTTGCAGTGGTCCACAATGGACAGCACGTTACAGTGGGTTTTGCTGATAAATTGTGATGTCAGAGAAATGCCTGTACTGAATCCTGACAATCTATAAAGATTTTAGCCAATAGATTGCTTTTAGTGTATTATTTATTCACTGTATGCATAACGGCTTATACAGCCACACCTAGAGAACACCTTGCCTCTTCAATTTATCAAGAGAAAAGTTAATGAACTTTTGCTTTCCTTGTTTGAATTGTTTATACTTACAATTTAGAAGATCATTTAACTGACATGGTACGACTTCAACCAGCAGAAGAACCGAGTTGGCAGTGCAAAGGTGACACAGAGCCCAAGTCTGCTAGTGCCGCTTCAATAGCTTGTACTGAGGATCTAGTTTGCCATCAGATGTGTGAAAGACAAAACCGGTGAAATCACCTCTCACAAGGTAAATTCTGAAAGGTGGCACAGAATGTTAAAGACAGACATTTTTAATTGGTTTTTTTCAGATATCAAAAATTTTTAGCATGCTCTCTCTATTCAAGATATCTTGATGAAAACGGAATATCCCTACAAGATTCCTAAAAGAAAATTTGCCCAAACTTCAACAAACAGGACCAGTGGAAACAGAGTTGTTTCATGCAAATGTACAAACATACAGTACATAATTGATATGTGCAAAAGAGACTATAATGTACATTATATATTGAAATATATTTTGGATTATATTAAATATAATTATTATAGCAAATGTGTCTTTTACATATCTGTGCCATATAAGGAAAGGTTCTGTTTGAGCAAAGTTTTTTTGTAAAGGTCAAAGGACAGGATATAAAAGAGGAAATAGTGGTAGACTTTAGAGGAGTAAGGGGTGATCCAGAGAAGGACTGAGACTGACAGCCAGGAGCTGCAGGTTTTTATTTTTCAATTGATTTGTGGAATGTTCAATTATTGCTCATGTTATATTGAATAAAAGATGACATCTGTTATTAATCTGCATCCCGTCTGAATCTTCGCAAGGACACAACAAGATCTTTTTACATTATACATGAATGCATCTAAAAAGTAAAGAAGGTTAGAGACACAAAATTTTGACTCTCTAGCTTTTTATAACTTTTTTCCCCCATACCTGGATTGATGCTTTTTTCTGGATCATTATATGCATTATAATTTTGCTTTCAGTTTTAAAATTACATAATCTTTTGTGCTAAGCCATGACAAAACACAGGAAAGCACAGTGATGTAATAGTTAGCACAGTTCATAGCTCCAGGGACCTGGGTTCAAATTCCACCCCAGTCACTTTGACGTTTATGTGTTCTCCTTGTGTCATTCAGGATTGACTTTAAAATTCTGCTTATGGTTTATAAAGCCTTAAATAATCTCACCCCTTCTTATATATCGGAATGTCTGACACCTTATATACCAAATCGTAACCTCAGATCCTCAAATGAGTGTCTCCTTAGAATTCCAAGAACAAAACTTAAAAGAAGTGGTGAGGCGGCCTTCTGCTGCTATGCACCTAAAATCTGGAATAGCCTGCCAATAGGAATTCGCCAGGCTAATACAGTGGAGCACTTTAAAACACTGCTGAAAACATATTACTTTAACATGGCCTTTCTATAACTTCAATTTAACTTAATTTAACTTAATCCCGATACTCTGCATGTTCAATTCATTATAATATCTATTTATGGTGGCTCTAAAATCCGTACTGACCCCTACTCTCTTTTCTGTTTCTTTTTCCGGTTTCTTTGTGGTGGTGGCCTGCGCCACACCTCCACCTACTCAAAAGCTTCATGATGCTCCAACAATAATGGATGGATTAAAAGGCAGAATTCTACGTGACCATCATCATCAAGCCTTTCCGTGAGAACCCTAAATCCAAAGAGGAATGTTTCATTTATGTTAGGTAGAATGCCCAGAGGGGACTGAGCGGTCTCATGGTCTGGAATCCCTACAGATTTTATTTTTTTTTCTCCAGCCGTCTGAAGTTTTTTTTTGTTTTTTCTGTCCCCCCTGGCCATTGGACCTTACTCTTATTCAATGTTAATTAATGCTGATTTATTTTGTTTTCTTATAGTGTCTTTTATTTTTCTATTCTTTATTATGTAAAGCACTTTGAGCTACTGTTTGTATGAAAATGTGCTATATAAATAAATGTTGTTGTTGTTGTTGTTGTGTTCAGGTGGGTCTTTTTCTACTGCCCTAATATTTCTATCACATCCCAAAGACTAGTAGTTAAGATTAATTAGTGACTCTAAAGGTCAATATGTGACATGGTGCACTGACCCGGGCCCAAACTTACTCTCTCATGTCCTAATAATGGTTTTAATATGCTCAGGAAGTGAGACAGATGAGGATCATTTTTCATTTGTTGCATTTATGTATTAAATATCTGAGACTTGAAGTGAACACATACCATCCACCACAGCCAAAATTATGTTAAAAGAAAACACAACAAAAAACAGGAGGACCTTGGGGTTGCATCAATCTTTGACAAGTCCACAGCTGAAGCTATAAAATAGATTGTGCTCTCAACTTTATTGAGAACTTCAAATTAAAAAAATGGATGGCTAGGTGATGAAAATGGGAACACAGAGAAGGGAAGAGCTCAGACTGCAGCCTACAGAAATCTCCAAATCCCTCCCCTATATGTGTGGTGTTTGCACATTCTCTGGTAGCCATGTGAGTTGTTCTGGCAAATTAATAAGATAAGCTGATTAGGTCAATTGGTGACTGGACTGTAAGTTGGCCTAGCATGAGCCATAGTGGAGGTAAATGTGTGTAAAATTGTACACTGAAATGAACTGCCACCTCATCTAGGGATTGTTCATTCCTTGTCCCCATGGCTGCCAGAAAAGAATCTAGCACCTCTTAACTCTAAAATTAGAATATGAAACTTTTCAAAAAGAACTGTCAAAATTGATTCATTCACTCCAAAAATATTCTGTGCTTAATAAAATGCAGTTTTTAAACTCAAAACACACTAAATTCCTAGATAACGTTCCAATGAACTCTCCTCTGTGTAACAATGAACAGATGGCATTTTCAGACTATCAGAGTAGGACAGGCCCTTAAAACTAACGATGGGCTTTTTGGCTCTTCTTTTTAGTGGCACTATATTTTTTGCCAGGCTCTCTGCACTCTGTAATCCACACGTAGCCTCAACCAGCATACGTTCAAGACTGAGCATAACATACAGTATTTGAATTTACTGTGCAATACAGATTTTACCACCGAACCCAATATCTTATTTAATTGCTTCACCATGTCACCAGAAACAAGACAGTTGTGTCAGTATATAGCACATGTCTGCAGCCCACTCAGATCCTGCTTCTCGTGGCACAGGGCACTGCATCCCTGCATTCACATTTATTAGTCTCACTCCCAGTGTTTGTTACCCCCCTTCTTCGTATGCTAAATTACAGTTTTCTGTTTATTTTCTGTAATTTTATATGTTTGCTTCAAATTTTGTCATACTGGCTAAAACAATGGGCTTTAAACCTCAAGGCTGCTCAATTTCTAAATTAATATCAATACATAATTATAATGTCTGTTTGTCTTGCAAGTCAGCTTTGATAATGGTGTCAACCAAATGTAAAAAAACATTTACCTCTCTTACCTTGCTATTTATTATACTTGAGGTCACATTATAAACAATATTTTCATGGATTACAGAAACACACAGATGAGCATTGTCCCTTCTCTGTTCTGTGTTCATTATTCAGTTAACACTGTAGTTAAATACAAGTTTGCACTCTTGGAGGTTAATCGTTAGTAGAAGCATTGATTATTTTTCTTACCTGCTTACTGAAATCCATGTCAAGTTGATTTTGGTGTGTTAGAGATGAAACAACTCTGGACATCATACTGAACACTCACATAAGCCATTTACCATAAAACACATATCTTCACTGGGATTCTGGAAGAAAGCCAGAGGACATCGGAAAAATAATGTAGGGAGAACTCCCAAACTGCACAAACACTGCAGAGTAAAACAATGAAGCTGTGAGACAGCAGTGGAACCATTTTATTTTAACTTTAAAACACAAAATTAAATAAGTTTTATTGGTGGACTCCTGCAAACCTTTCAAGGTTAACATCAAGCTCACTGATATTATCTTTTGAGAGTTATAGTGTGAAGATAAACTGACATTGATGTTTATTTTCTCAGATTAATATCATCATATACACATTTATTGTCATTTTGCAAAACTGTATACATTTCTGAGATGTTACTAAGGTGTCAGTCACAGGTACGATGTCCGTTAAACGTCTCTTAAGTTTGCACTGCACTTGTTTAGTTAAAAGGGGAGGTGCCTTTTAGTCTGCAGGACAGTTTGAAACTGCAAAGGTTGTTAAAGAAGTGTGTGGGATGTGCAAAACAGCAGAGTTTCATTTCGCATTCAAATTTAAAATCGCAACACTCAACAAAATGATCTACTTGACTGAAACAAAGGCAGTTAAGAATTTATTCATTTTTTATTGATTTCTAACTGATCCTTTTCATTATTTTGATATTTTTATTTATTTCGATTTTCCCATTGCTCTGAAAACGTCCTGTATTGTGAAGCCTGAATCAAAATAGGTGCTGCATGTGGACTACCTCTATTAACCTATGTCTTCCGAGGATGTATTTATGGGGGCTGGTGCAACAAATGTGCCATGCCTCAGACACTACTTACATAAAATACTGGCACTGCCCTAAGTAATACAAGAAATGTAATGAGTTACTAAAGGGCTAATTTCTGCAAATGTAATTAATCAAATCCCACAATCCCTCTAGCTTTAGGTCTTTGTTTTTCTAGCATTTCATTTGTTTCTGATGTTGGAGTTCCCATATTTCATTTCAAACATGTACGTGTGCTCAGCAAATGACTAACGCCTAGATCTAGGATTAGTTCCCACCTAGTAATCCATGTCACCAGAATAGTATTTAGCTCACTACAGCCCTGAAATGAATAGAGATAACAACATGGATACATCTTGCTCAGTCCTCACATTCACTCCCTACCTTAAAAGTATAAATGGTGCTTAATCTGTTGAATTCATTAGATAATCATTTAGACTTGCACTGTATGTTTTAAGAACCAACCTCCACATTAACATATGTATCAATACATTTTTTTTTATTATAAACTACGTTTGCCTTTTATGATGGTTGGAAATGTAGGATATTGTGATTAAGAGAAGAATTATCCTTGTATAATTATTTCTAAGAATTTTTCAACTTATATTTAGATAGGTAAAAATCAGCTACTTGTATGATGTGTATAAATGGTTTCCAGTATTTATTTTCTTGGTGTTTCCTTTTGTGTCTCACATATCATGTTTTCCTCTTGTAATTAGGTAAACTGTCTTCTCCCATTTTCCACTGTGATCTTTTCTATTAAGTGAATTTAAAGACAGGTAAAAGGTACAGACTTTTGGGGGGCTGGGGCCTGAACACAGCATCCTTTATAATAAAGTTATCTTAAATCCTGGATTATTTAGGAGTACTAGAGGAGCATAATCATACTAAAACCTGTACTGTACCACAAACAGCACTTTTTCCAAAAAAGACATTTCTTTTAAAATGACTCATTGTCATGGCCACTCCACTCCATTTAATCCCAAGCAGGACCCTGATTTACAGTATGTATTCTTTAGACTGCTGTGATTTGGCCAACACTAAAGTCACCTCTATTCAGAGGATAGACAAGTCCTTAATCTAGAGCCCATTAGCTCCAGTGACCAACTGAAATGTATCAGCTTACCTCAGGCATCTTCTTTGGTTTTTGTTGGTTCAGGGTGAGGTTCATACTGAGGGTTGGTCATTTACTTCTGACAAAAATTATACATTATGTTAAAATTACAAAAAATTACCACAATCTGGTACTTAAGAGCTCCACAAACACTTGACCACACAGTCATTGGATCACCACAACCTCCAATTAACACAATCCTAGGACTTCTACATTGTGGTCCTCCACAACCTTCCATCCTCCAAAATTCTGCATGCTGTGAAAGCACTTGAAGAAGATAACAGTCACATTTGTAACACTGACAATACATCAGCTGAGAGAGAGAGAGAGAGAGAAAGTAGCCTAACCACTGCACCTGCATACATTGTGCCACATTTCAAATGGGGTTTTCCCAGCATAGTCAACAAGGCTTCTGTAGTGAATGATTATTTAATTATTTAGTACAGAGTCTAGTTTTGTTGTGATTGGTTTTTCATTATGTTGTTGCCTTTGAGGTGATAATGTAAGTCGAACTACAGTACTTTCCCACAGTACATATCCCAACAGTGAACCTGATCCATTTGCAGAGCTAATCTCTTCCTTCTGGACACAATCCACAAGGCCCAGGTGACATAACCTTAACACAGTCTTTTGGCCAGTCTACCACACCTGCTCTTCTGATCTAGGTGCAAGAGATTAAGTCACAGTAGCTTGACTAGATAAAGATGGCACAGACAGAGGTTTGTTCTGTAAACATTAAGGCTTCAGTACCATATTGCTACACCTATAGCATACAATGCCACTTGGTGTTTCTGCGCTGATGGACAAGAAAACAAAAAGAACCATTATATTTTTGTTTCATCACTTTGTCATATGGAAATCACATACAAGAATAATCATGTTAACTGCGTATCCTGTATGGGTAGTAAAGGGAGAAGTGATCCCTGCCACAGCCCTATTTTTATTTATAATAAATAACCAAATAAATATTAGTAAGGATTTTGGGGCATTATGTGAGAATGGCTGCACTATTCTAGACTAAATAATAGGAGAAGTACATAAATAATGAGGAGGATACTGGAAAATGAGGAAGCAGTAGCAGAATGTTATAAAAGAGATTAAGAACTACAAATCCCCTAGTGGAGTTAGGGAACTGGCATCTTCAAAACCCAGCTGCACATCTCAAAAAAAATCAGACAAAAATCAGGCAACAAAATGATCTGCATACACAGGAGGATTCTGGGAAATATTTCTGATTGATAAAACTTAATTACTGTACAGTTTAACAAAGATTTAATATATCGATGTTTATTATCCAGCAGATGAGCTACATAATTGGAAAATAAATGAGGAGGCCTATGAGTAGTGGGCAATGACTCACTCATGACTTTTGGGTCACTGTGCCCCAAAGACATGTGTGGTATATTAAATGGAGAATCTGAGGTAGCCTGTTGCATGTAAGTATGGGCATTGGTGTGCACAGTCATGGATCAGCACTAAATCCAGGTCTGACTCCTGCTTTGTGCCCCAACATAAAACCCTTATGACCCTGAACTCAATTAAGCAGGACTGAAAATGGATGGATGTGTTATTATTGATGGCTTCCAGAGCCTGACACTGGTGCAAATGTGTGGTGCTGCACTGGGGTCAGGTCCAAATGATCCAGGGTTCAGTGAGTTTCTGTGTCTATCAGATCTTTAGGCATCAGCAGGAGAAGCACAGAGCTGCATATCGGCACTCTTTATGGGGGTCACCAGTTTTACATTCTGATGGCTAAACAAGTGGCACGCTCATCCTCTTGTACAGAGCTTTTTGCCAGCTTCACAACAATAGAATGAAAAGAAGGGATTGTGAAGCCACACTCTTTTGTTCAGCTGAAAGTAGCAGGTAAAAATAGCAGGTACTTTAGGATGAGCGTAATTGCAGGCATTGTTCTGCCAGGCTCTTAGCAGCATGGGAAATGAAGAAGCTGGCATCACCATCTGTGCTACACATTTACTAGCATGAACCTGCACAAGTGTTAGGGCCAAGACCAGGGTCAATGTCTGCCTATACTTCTCTCCTTCTACATGCCAAACTTGAAAATATGTTATAGAATGGACATTCCAAACCCTAGAAACATGACTTGAACATTTCTCATGGTGTGAGGTCTACATGACTGATGCAATCCCTAGACACACAGCACAGCCAGCTCTTAATTAGCACTGCTATCTAATTGAATTCCAGGGCTGTCAATAAGAGCTAATTAAAGAAAGCAGCACTCATGCACCCAAACTGGGGGTAGTGATAAAGCAGAGGGCAAGCTAAACATTTACATGGAGCAGTGGCAGTAAAAGAATACGCAAGGATTACTATAATCTGAGGGACAGATAGAAAGTTGCTCAGTGTTTATTAGGAGCTAGTTAACAGACGGAATGAGAGGCTCAGTTTACCAGGACCTGTGGAAGAGAGAAACAGCAGAAAATGCTTACTGGGAACTGTGAAACTGAAGAGAGTCCACAAAGTTAAAATCCCAAGGGTTAAGTGAGACCTCTGGAATCAGCTATTCCCTAAGGACTGCTGGTGGTAAGGGGCCTCAGATACATAAACAGAGTTTTTGGGAGAAAATGGTGTAGTCAGAAAATCAATGGGAGATTTGGGGGAAAAAAAGGGGGGGGGGGTGAGACTTAACAGTAAGAGAGGGGCATAGAATGATTATTGAATGTAACACAAGAGAGGTCAAACTAAATGTTTACTGAAAGCCATGTGAAAGGCACGCAGAATGATTGCAGGCAACTGTGGGAGAGGAAGTCTGAATGTTTGAAGCTCTGAGATCCATGAGGAAAGCACATCACCAAATTTAGTATACATCTGGAATACTCTAGTAGGCTCCTCTCTCTCTGGTATGCCGATTAAAAAAAGGAAAAAAAAACATGCACTGGGATGGGATCTGTCATCAAAATGATCTTCAAAAAATATACATCAGTTTTTGGACAATGAGATCCTATCTCATGTAAATAAAATCTGATAAAGGCATGGAAGCTGTCTTGCTCTGTTCTAGACACAGGGTGGCAGCTTTCAGCACACAGATTACAGAAGTCAAACTAAATACTGTAAATCAGGAGGGTGCATGGAGATCTGAATCTGGGCCATCATGCCCTTTTGCTCTACATGTCTCAACTGATCACAAAGATCAATTAGAACTGTAAAAACTACTCTCCACTTTTCATCACCATGAAAAAACTGCTGCCACTGAGTAATCAGGCATCTGCATAACTGAATAGGGCCTGAAGATGAACACCAGTAACACTTTAGTTTAGGTACTGCAAAGATGCATTTATTACTCATTTACTTTTATGTAACAAGGGCTTAACAAAGGCTTCTTTTGATCTTCATAACACTTATAAAACATTAGTAGATTGGTTATTCATCTCTGTGCAGTGTGACATATTGACATGATGGTAAAATTAAATTGTTTATATGAAGAATTTGCAGTTCTTATGCTAAATATGTAATACAAAGAGAAATGGGTCTCAGTTATGTCACCTCAGGTCACTCCAAAGTAAAGGTATGTTAGTAGTTCATATTCCAGAGGTAAATACAGCTTTGTAAGTTTATTGAAGACCTAAAGAAGTGTATGATAAGGTCATGTTACATAATAGTAAATGTGTAATAGATGCATTTTTGCAGTACCTAAACTAAAGTGTAACCTGAAAACTTCAGTCAGGACACAAGGGGGGGTCAAAACCAGGAAGTTAAATGATCAGTCATCTAAAACCCAAATTATTAACCAGAGTGTTAAGAACCCAGCAAACAAGTCAGAGTACTGGGTACTCTTTTAAAAAGCACATAAGAAAAGTCACAAACTTGGCACATGATTTGGCCTGTGAAACTCGCTTAAATAACATTGTGCTGATGATGTTATGTGACGTAACTAGAAATCTGGAGGCCTGTTCCTGACTACAGACCATAGCATCTAGGCAACGGATTACAAAATGGCAATGCCCTTAACTAAGGTAAATTCAAAACAGGACTGTAAAAAATATACAATCAATCAAAGTGGAAGTTGAACTAAAACTAAAAGTAAAACTAAGTTCAGCAAGTTTCAAAACCATAGAAAACAAATAAGTTTCCCAAAAAACTTTAGTAAGCTCATAGAAAAGTTCATAGAAAAGGCATCATACCATCTTGTACGCAATATCAAATACTTCTTTTGGGGTAAATCAGAGAAAAACTGACTAGCTCCCTACATTGAAACTAAAGAATTCCTTCCCATCATACCCAGGCTGGAAACAGGTTATTCTACACAATTACTCCTTATGACTCCTAGTGGAGTGAAATCTCCTATTATTTAATTTTTCCTTCATCTACTTAGGGAGTCAAGGCTGGGGGTCTGTCATTGACCACTGAGGCATTTCTTGTGTAATTTTAGGCTATAAAAAAAATAAAGTATTGTTGCTACTTATTCCACCCTCAGAATGGCTATGAGGGAGCAGAAGGTGTCTTTGGTTACAGAGACCACCGACTTCTCAGCAATACTCCATCCATTCCATTTTTTGCTCAAGCAGGCAGTGAAGCCTGTAACGCTAAGCCAACAACCAGTCACTATAGAATAAGAAGCCAAAAATAAAAGAGAAATAAAAGCTGACTCCAGCCAGTCAACACCCTGTGCCCCAGAAGAGGTATGCTCAAACATGATGTACCAAAGCAACATCCAAAGTCATGTATTAAACAGTGTTCTGATGTAGGGTACCAAATTCCAACATGAAAATAAAATCCTTAAAACTTACAGAATATGTCCACTTTGAAGCAGAAAAGATTTTAAGAAGAAAGTGCCATCTGCATTTCTGAGGCATGCTTGTGACAACAAAAGTAAACTGAAAATACATTTAATCACAGATTCTTGGTACTGTTTTTCTTGAAGTAATGATAAATTTCCTGTTTGCAGAACTAGGGGCCATAGCTTCTAGAAATATCCAAAATATCCAGCATCCACCTTATTGAAGTTACTCCCCAACAATTCCAGTAAACAAAACTCATTAATAATTATAATATCTAGACACTCCAATAGGGACGATTGTTATGACCTGTCTCATCTACTCCAACAAAACCACCTCTCTTTGTACTGGCAGTTCAGGTTTAAATATCCCTCTTGGTACATCCTCATTCACTATATTAAAAAAGAATATGAAACACAGCAGCACAGATATAGACAACTATATACAATCACTGATATATACAAAATATAATTTTTGATGTATACAGATTTTATTACAGCATATGTTTTTGAGCCTCACAGTTTCTCCTAGGTAAGAGGGTGCAGGATATGAAACTGCCCACAAAATCCTGAGGAAGCTCAGTTATGGAGGAAAGTTAAGCCTCAAAATGTCTCCTCATGTATTCCGGGTGCATCTCAGCTAGAGCTCACAATGATAGGAATGGAATATTAAACCTCCCTGTTAGTCTACACACTTCTCATTTGCACCTCTGTAAATCCATCTATAGGGTCAATAGGAAGTGGACTCTTCAAGGACTCCTCTCAAGCTTTAAAGTTGCATTTTAGTAAACCCCAGGTTATGAGGTGGGAGAGACAACAAGAGACACAGCTTTCCAATTACTTCTCATGTGTAACAGTCACTCCTCAGCTACAGTACAAGCTATGAGGGTAAGCAGGAAGAGAAGCCTCCCAAGTTCCTACTCAGACAAATGAAATATATAGGAAATTAAAATAAAACATTCTTCTACTCCCACCTCATGCCTGATTTACAAACCAAACAATCCAGATATAGTGGAGGAGGACTGTACAACAGTGTGATGTCATTCAAACTGTCACTTTTTTATATGGCTGTCAGATTCTCTTCTCTTAACATTGTCACTGGTGAGTTTTCAATCACATCAGTCTCTCATGTTTTCTTCATTTGGCTGCATTTACATTTCTTCACCACCAAAAGTGCACCAACAAGTTCTGCTATGCAGCATTAACAAGGGGAGCCCTCTTTGTAGCTTTCCCGAGTTTGCTTGCTGCAGCAGCTGTCCAGTTCTTTCCCTCCCCTAAAGGCATCACAAAGGTCTCAGTATGAGTAAGAGCACTGCCAGGCATCCCGTATTAGGAAGCACGCAAGCACTAACCCACGCCTGAGACTTTTAATTCAGCGATAAAAGAGCTCTTTGCTGAATGCGTCTGTTACATAATTGTCCATTGTACAGTTGGCGAAGAGCACGTGCAAAGGAACGCAACTCGGCCTGCCACGCTGGGTAGAGAGAAAAAAAAAAATTGAGAGAGAAAGGGACGGCTGCTCGAGACTGGCAGAGAAAGCCAAAGTCCAACACAATGCAGAAAAGACAGAGAGTGAGAGAACTAGTTAACCAGATACACAAATTAGAACACAGATAGAGCCAATCCTCACATGTCCAGGTAATGGCAACATGAATCTTTGGCCTACACAAAACACCCTTAGACTGATAACATAATGCATCGTAAGAGAGAGACACATAACCAAGTGAGTCAGAGTAGGAAGCAGGCAGAAGGACACAAAGAAAGAGCAGGAGACAAAGAAAAGGGAGGCAAGCTCATGAAGCAAATTTCTTTATACTTACACTTTCTTAAAGGACGTGGCATACCCTGTAAATAAATTGAGTTTCATCACACTATAGTTAAAACAGGCTATAAATTCAGGACAGGATGTGACAGAACACTCCATTTTCAAACATGTTTAATGCAATTCTTGATGTTGCTGGTGGATCAAATATTAATTACTATTTAACATGTATTTTCTCATCCTGACAGAGATTCTTTTTATATTGATGCAATATATTTAGTGTTAAGTGTCGTGCCATTGTGTTACTTTTAAGGCCAATTCTCTTAGGGAATTTTAACCTATTACATAGTGTCTTTCATAGTATTACTAGATAGTGACATCCTAGCTACATGTAAATGAAAACTAGTTTGATTTGTGACTGTAAACTGCCTCAGGATGAACAGTTAAAGAAGTGAGAAATATACTGGCTTTATATCTAGGGCTGGTTTCTACCTTGCATCCCCACTGCTGTTAGGTAAGGCTGTGTCTCCTTCACCGTGTACTGGATACAGTAGGACAAATACGGTATATGGATAGATATGGGAATAGTATGTTACTGTTGCTAATTAAAGTTATCATTAAAATGATAGATTTGGGAATGTGGGTCTATACTTGTGTTGAAACATCACAGGATTTAAAGAAGGTAAATGGGGTGTTTAGATGCATAGATAACAGCTAGAGAGATGGAGAGAAAGGCAGAGTTAAGCCCAGGATAGAGCTGCCCTGCATCTCACTGACATCAGTACCAACTGGCTCCAGCTGACAGTCTCCTCAATAATCACCATCTGCCAAATTAGGGCGGCAGACTGAAATACTGCTGTGAAAGGCCCTAATCCCACAGTAATTGGCAGGATTTATTTTTATTTTCAAATGTTGAGAAGAAATGTGTTCTATTGATTAAAACTCTGGACTGTAAACAATAAGGATATCAGTTTTGTTCTTTCTAAAAAATTACCCAGTTACCTTTCCAGCACTCAAACTGCAAAAATATGGAAACAACTGTACTGTGTACTTAATGTTTCATAAATCACTTTAGAGAAAGTGTTCGGTAACTAAATAAAATAGGAAGGGTGGCAACATATTTGTACTGAACTCATATGAGTGAGGCATGAAACAAATTAATCCACTGCTCAGCCAGTCACATGCAGTGCAACCAAATGAAATCTGAGGAACAAATAACCTCATTCAAAATCAAGAGGAAGAAGAAATAAAATCTATGTATCAACCATGCCAGGCCAAGCATGTGATGATGAAACCCACAGTAAAACCCTCGGGCAGAAGTGTGGACCCATGAATACATTAAGGATAGAGCAAAGGAGGAGCAGACAAAGCGTCTGGAATGTCATGTTAGGAGAGAGTATCACAGCTGGAGGGGTCTAAGTCTTCACTGACCTCATGTCACATTCCTCATCCTTTATTCTAGCTGGAGACCTGGGGGAAGTATTTTGGAGATTCAAGGTAAAGCTGAATAATGCTAAAAGTTTGATCAATTATCAAAACTTTTTTTTTTCATTACCTAACTTCACCCCACTAAAAGCATATACAGTGGTGTGAAAAACTATTTGCCCCCTTCCTGATTTCTTATTCTTTTGCATGTGTGTCACACAAAATGTTTCTGATCATCAAACACATGTAACCATTAGTCAAATATAACACAAGTAAACACAAAATGCAGTTTTTAAATGGTGGTTTTTATTATTTAAGGAGAAAAAAAAATCCAAACCTACATGGCCCTGTGTGAAAAAGTAATTGCCCCCTGAACCTAATAACTGGTTGGGCCACCCTTAGCAGCAATAACTGCAATCAAGCGTTTGCGATAACTTGCAATGAGTCTTTTACAGCGCTCTGGAGGAATTTTGGTCCACTCATCTTTGCAGAATTGTTGTAATTCAGCTTTATTTGAGGGTTTTCTCGCATGAACTGCCTTTTTAAGGTCATGCCATAGCATCTCAATTGGATTCAGGTCAGGACTTTGACTAGGCCACTCCAAAGTCTTCATTTTGTTTTTCTTCAGCCATTCAGAGGTGGATTTGCTGGTGTGGGTCATTGGGTCATTGTCCTGTTGCAGCATCCAAGATCGCTTCAGCTTGAGTTGACGAACAGATGGCCGGACATTCTCCTTCAGGATTTTTTGGTAGACAGTAGAATTCATGGTTCCATCTATCACAGCAAGCCTTCCAGGTCCTGAAGCAACAAAACAACCCCAGACCATTACACTACCACCACCATATTTTACTGTTGGTATGATGTTCTTTTTCTGAAATGCTGTGTTCCTTTTACGCCAGATGTAACGGGACATTTGCCTTCCAAAAAGTTCAACTTTTGTCTCATCAGTCCACAAGGTATTTTCCCAAAAGTCTTGGCAATCATTGAGATGTTTCTTAGCAAAATTGAGACGAGCCCTAATGTTCTTTTTGCTTAACAGTGGTTTGCGTCTTGGAAATCTGCCATCCAGGCTGTTTTTGTCCAGTCTCTTTCTTATGGTGGAGTCGTGAACACTGACCTTAATTGAGGCAAGTGAGGCCTGCAGTTCTTTAGACGTTGTCCTGGGGTCTTTTGTGACCTCTCGGATGAGTCGTCTCTGCGCTCTTGGGGTAATTTTGGTCGGCTGGCCACTCCTGGGAAGGTTCACCACTGTTCCATGTTTTTGCCATTTGTGGATAATGGCTCTCACTGTGGTTCGCTGGAGTCCCAAACCTATAGAAATGGCTTTATAACCTTTACCAGACTGATAGATCTCAATTACTTCTGTTCTCATTTGTTCCTGAATTTCTTTGGATCTTGGCATGATGTCTAGCTTTTGAGGTGCTTTTGGTCTACTTCTCTGTGTCAGGCAGCTCCTGTTTAAGTGATTTCTTGATTGAAACAGGTGTGGCAGTAATCAGGCCTGGGGGTGGCTACGGAAATTGAACTCAGGTGTGATACACCACAGTTAGGTTATTTTTTAACAAGGGGGCAATTACTTTTTCACACAGGGCCATGTAGGTTTGGATTTTTTTTCTCCCTAAATAATAAAAAACATCATTTAAAAACTGCATTTTGTGTTTACTTGTGTTATATTTGACTAATGGTTACATGTGTTTGATGATCAGAAACATTTTGTGTGACAAACATGCAAAAGAATAAGAAATCAGGAAGGGGGCAAATAGTTTTTCACACCACTGTATATGTAAACAGTCTCCATTCTAATATCCTGACAACAAGAGAGGCTAATTACTGAAGTAAAAAAAAGAAAAGAAAAAAACCTTCACAAAAGTTCTAGGTTTTTGTGCTTTGTTTTATTTTTTTTTTCCCTTAAAGCATTATGACAAAAATATCTTGGTGCCCAGTTTAGAAAATACATGTTTAGTAAGCAGCAGAAACTCCTGCTGCCAAAGCACATCTGGCACAAAGACTTAAGAATAAGACGTTACACCGATAAAGGGACAGACAAGGGAACAAACCCTCCAAGTTATTGCTACTGCTGCCATCTATCGTTAGGTGACTATAACAAAATCTCCCTTAATGGTCAAAGTTTATTACCTTCTGTGCATTTCAGCACTGGGGATACTACCTATGTAATTACAACCAGTTGAGAACACAAACTATGAATGCCTAAATGGCCAAATTGTTATCTTTACAACGGTGCACCAGAAGTCTGGTTTGACCTTCGTATGAAAATTATGGGATCTCAGCTGGCTGAATCTGAACTGTCAGGTTAATGTCAAAGGCAGATTTCAGCTTCAGACACAGTTCCAAAGAAACTGGTATTCACTATCTCACACTGTGGTGGTGTGTGAACGTATACTTATAATGGTGGTGAAGTTACTCTCATTATTCCAAGACACATTCCTAACTAAGAAACTGCATTCCAGAAACTTTCAATGGATTAACCAATTCCAGCGTGAAGATTGGAAATATGTCAGGAATGCAAGCACTTGGAAGGGGCGGTCAGAGGGAGGGAACTGCACTCTGCCGATATGGAAATGCCACACTCTTCTGCTTATGAATACCACCAAGGCTGGCTGTGTGTATATTTTCATGTGACTTTCATAACAGTCACAATCTGTTTATAATCTTAAGTATTCCGTTGACAAGCATCAGCTTAACACAGCAGATCACTTGCCTTCCCCTTTAACTCTGTGGGGACCCAAAAAATCCAGAGGTCTACACACCCCAAGGTCAAAATAAAGGAATCAGAAAATAAAAACATGTGCCCAGACCAGAACCAAATAGACTAACAGCTCATAATATATGCCTTTTGGATACACTTCCAAAAATTGGAATTCTGTAGGAAGAGAATTCATTTTAACTTGCGCACCAAAAGACAGCCATAATAATGTAAGTCGGGGGAGCAATTTAACGTGGTTAATAATTTGTTTTGCCTTTAGCAATGCCAGAAAATGATTAAATAATTTGGTAAGACTTCTAATTTATTTATTTTATCTTTCTCTGTTGAAGAAGTTGGGTCATCAGTCATTAGTCTTGCATCAAGTTAACTGAGGCACTCTTGTTTAAAGAAACAGAATTATAGAATTTATTGATAAACACAAGGATTACAGAAATATAACTGCATATTTATATTAATACATACGACAGGACACAGATAGGCTAGACATACAAACATATAACATAGAGAGGTTGGCTGTTTACTTGCTATTTGGAGTTCTAATTTTTCTTGGCACGGATAAATAGTTTTACTAAACCAAGTCTTTAAAGAGGACGTCTAATGTTGGTGGAGTTACTTTGTTGCTGCTTCAGGTTCAAGTGGAGGATTCTTCTTGTGCTGGAGTGCCCTCTATCTCTTTGCTGTGTGATCCTTTGTCTGTAGTGTGCAGTGCTTTCCTCAGTTTAGTCCTTTGCTGTGTCATCTGCAGCTTCATAGGGAAAAGCATAATTCTTTCTGTCACAAGAGTTTAGAGGCTGAAAATCCCTTCTTGAAGGAATGGCTACTTCTTAGCCTTTTCAGACTACTGACAAGCAGCTTTGGCTTGGCAGACTGGATCCCAGCTTTCTGGTCCATAAAGAGAGAACATTGACAGATTCAGCTTCCAGAAAGAGAAGGAGAGCAGCTCATCTGCTTTCTGGTTTCAGAAACAAATTTTAGAAGGTCATTTCAGAGTGTGAGAGAAGAATGTGTCCCTGAGATGTTTCTCAGAGTGACCTCAGAATTCTCCTGAGGGATCAGTAAGGCCCGAGAGAATGGGTGCAGGTAGTTTATAATAAGGCACTTTACCCTCTCATGATTGAATTAAAGTCACTTCCAATTACAAAATCAGGGTCTTCTCATAGGTAAGTTATTCTGTCTATACCAGCTGTACAGATTTTTGTTCTTGGTCATGTCCATTTCTACCCTCCTAGCTCAAGAAGTCTCTGCAAAGGGGTCAGTGCAACTCTTATTTACACCCTTTTTATAAGATGAAGTACAACCAAATCTAGGTACAACCTGGAGTTTAATCACTTAGTTTGGAATGTAAGTGGGGGAAGGTGCAGCTGGATGTCTGCTAAATTTGCTGCCTTAAAATGCCTGGAGTGCCACTAAAGCTTATCATAATGGGCAATGCCCACAATATCTTACAGTGCTGCTGTCTCAAATCCTTCCCTAAGTACCTTCTATTAAAATGCCCACTTAGCCTGGTTCTTCTGCACCTTGGCAATGAGTTACAATAACTCAGTAGGCATATTAATATCCAGGGCAATTGTTTTTAGCCATAAAATTGCTCACTATAAACGCAAACAAAATCAGCAGGCCCAGAAATTCCCACATTTTGAAATACATATCAAGGGATAAGTACAGTAGAAGTTTGCAAAAGATACAGGAATAATCTGTAGACCAGATATAGGAAGCTTCACCATAAGATAGGGGGGAAAAAAAGCAACGGCACTACCAGTGGATATACCTGTACATATCTCTAATTGGTCATTATGGATACTTATGGATCATTCCTGTATGCAGATACTTGCTCTGTATTCTCATGGATTGCATGACTTGTAGGAAGTGTTAAAACACAAAAAGATAACAGAGGTAGCTAGCACACCAGATCTAGGAGGACATCTTAGATTTTTGGCTCTACTGCACTACATTTTACCTTTAGTGAGTCAGACTGGCATTGAGCTTTCACTGTGCTTAATAGTAATGAAGGAAAACATCACATTACATTAAAGTTGCTTTTACATGATGGTGCCACTTGGATTACTGAAAGGCTCTCGAGTGTTAGAGTTAACTCAGTATGCTTTTTATTTTTTAGTCACTGCTACTGGAGCTCACTGTTTATAGTGTTTACCTTTAAAACTGTACAGGCTTTAAAAGACATCTATATATCCTCTGCTGGGTGCTCGCTAGTGGGGACATCCCTATTTCATTCCCCACCTAATATGGAGTGGACAACATACTGATACTGAGTAGCTGTGCCACAGGTCTACCTGCAAAACTCAAAGTCCTCCTAAGGGCAAGCTGACAGACCTCTTCTATTAGGGTCACTTAAAGAAACAAACATAGAGCTCATTATGAAGAGCATAAGCTATGAGCTCAACAAAGTACCACATGAGAAACAATTAAAAGTCTATTCCCTAATATAACTAAGCTTTGTGTACATGGTTCATTCCAACACACTTTTTGGTGAAGTTTGCCAATGTGATGAAAGTGAAGAAAAGTGCCAGCTCCTTCATTTACCAAGCATTTGGTGTGACTGGAGATCTCCGGCATCGGCAATTCTCTCTTTCAATGCCACATCTCTAGTAAAATGTTAAAATCGTTTCAAGACAGTCTAATGAGGCAAACATTCCAGCTGCAGCTGATATGCACAAGACAGTCGTACCATCAAACCACTAGATCCCTAGTCAGATTAAAGCTATAAAATTCTTACTCGACTAGAAGGCTACACATCAAGAGTTTTAAGGTGTCTCTTTTTAATCACTTGCATGGGAAATTCTCATAGAGGGTGACCAACTCATGTCCGCATTTCTGAATTTGTGGCCAATACTATCAAAGTCTATTAGACAATACTTATGGACTACACACATCCTTGAAAATATAGGTCTGCTTAATAAAGGCCACCTGTTCTGTTACATTCTAATTATCATCTTGTAGAAACATGGTGCCAACTTCATGCTATTCCAAGAGCCTAGTAGGAAAACAATTTGGAGAAAACAAATGACTTCTGGAAACTGGTTTATAAGAATTAATGTAAACAAAAAAAAAACATTAACAACCACCTTAATTTCCAGCATAAGTGAACTAGTTTGTAAATGAAAAATAAGTCATATTTTTGTTGTCTGGGCACGCACTACAGCCCAGTGGCTAAGGTGTTGTATTAAATTGTTTACAGTAATTTCACTTCAGCCTCGCTCTCAGGCCTTCAGTAAGCAACATTTTCTGGTAGTACTCCAACTGTTAAATAAATCAATTGTTTACAATTCCTAGAAATTACAATAAAAAGGTCTAAATAAAATTTACAAGCAGTTGGTGTGGCCTAAGGCCAAAAGCATTTGGAATGCTAACCACAAGACTACATGCTCAACCTTCAGTTCTTCCTCAAAAATTAATCCTTAAATAGTTCTCTCTTGCCAGCAATTCCAAACGCAGAAAATATGGGAACTGCACTGTGACTCCTAATAGGCACAGGATGGTGCATACTTTATGATTCAACATATACAGACAATATTTCAACTATGCATAAATGTATACAATTTTGACTTGAATTAAACTAAATTGCAAAAAATATAGCTACGAAATAAAAAAAAAAAAAAAACAAACAAAAATGAGGCATACCTTTTTATTTGAACTAATTAGTAGTTTCCCAGGCGTGAGCATAGAACTGGGGGACTCTCTATTCACTGTTGCCCTTGTTATGAATCTGCTGACATTACTTAGAGGAGAACACCTCATGTGAGACAGTGAGGAGACAAATATAATGAACGGCTGCTATTATAATTTAAATGGAATATTATTGAACAGACCATAAAAAAACAAAATCAACATGCAAATAAGGATCAAATGAGAGATTATCAAAAATAGTTAAAATTAAATAGTTAAACTGTTAACTTTAATTTTGCATTTTCTATTTTTAGCTCAAAAACAGTGTTCTACTTGAATGTACACTTACATACAACTTGCAAAACAATTTTTTCATTGATGGAAGCATGAAAACATTTTTAAAGGAATACTCCAACCAAAAATTTTATTTTTTATGCTACTTATCTCATGGGGTTTAGAATAAGTTCTTACATAATGGAGTAAAAACATTATAAAATGTAACAGGCATCTATGATGACCGATGCTGGATAGCAGCAAATATTATCAAAAGCCTCCAAAAAAAATCTTGCATTAATTGTGTTACATAATTTACACATCTGGGGACTTCTACATGTATGCTTACTAAAATATTTTTTAAAAATACTTATCCTAGAAAATGTTCTCATGAATGAAAATCGAATGAAACTCAGAGAAGAATTTGAATTGTAGACCTGTCTCCTGTTACATTTATATTCATAGTGGTGAGCCACAAATGGAGTACCTATGGACTATATAGTGGTAGTCTGTGAAACTACACAGGTGAATTAACCTTCTTCTTGTTGAAACATCTCGGATATCCACAAATCCAACACTTGGCTCTTCTAGACAATGTTTCTACTTGCTTTTCTTTAATTTTTAATCTTTAGTTTTAAAAGTCTCCCAGTGCATACTTCTTGATATCAATTTTTTCTAACAAGCTGTTACTGGTCTGACCTCTGACCAGTGAATGATGCAGGTTGGTGGGTTTTCAAATTAAATGTTTGGCTGCACTGTGAGCGTTCAATCTTCATTTATGACAGCATTTCTCAGAAGTGATTATTTAGTAATATTTTATCATATATACGCTATTGGGAAGTCATGAACACACAACAGGACAACTTAACATATGCATTATAGAACAAGAATAATGTAAGAGTTCTTCATGAATGTTTGATAATGATTGCTGCGGACAGGTGCGTATGTCATTACAGACTCCATACTGAGTATCTGCATGGAATAAAAAACCCACTTTTTTCTGAAAACTTCCCCAAGTCTGAATGCAAGTTTGTATTTAAGTGTTACAGTGAAACATTACTGCATACTTAGCTACAACATATTATTTGTACTTGTATAGGAATTAAGATCAGCTCCATAAGAATCTCAGCTGGGGTAAAATTCACACTGACTTACTTCCTATACTGCTTTTATGTGGACATTTTGGATTTTGTCTTCATCTAGATTAATTTTTATTGATATTCCAAGATGCATAAAACTATTATATGCAGAGATAATGAGTTCCTCCTAGTCACCATAACATGGTTAATGAGTGGTTTTTCTCAAACAAGTTATTAAAATTCTAAAATATATTTAAAACAGCAAGTGAATCGCCACTGCTCAACAAACCACTGTTAATTCACCCATATAGAGCCCCAATTTCACTAGCGGAAGTTTGATGTTTTACAACCTATTAAAACACAGACTTGCACGCTCCAACACGTATTTAAAAAAAAAAAAAAAAAAAAAAAAAATCATGCAAAACACAAAAACACTAGAAAACAAAAAAGGCTTATTAAGCGTCCCTTTTATTTTTACTTTCACCTTTTACAAAAAAGAAACCAACGGATCAGTATTAATTAAATTAGCTGTAATATGTGGAGTGTTGACAAGAGATTAAAGACAGAAGACATTTGTACCCAAAAGTAAAAATTTGAGGTGCCCGACAGAAAATTTCTCACATTTTAATTCTGGTACAGCCATGCCCACTCTCTGCCATCCTGCTCTTCTGAGTATCTATGATAGAACTTGAACCCAAGCCAAGAAAAACAGGTGCAAGCTGGTAAATTCTAACCTAGTAAGATTTAGCCACGTATCTTCCCCCCTACCCAAGTAACAAAGCCAGTGCTACAAAGCTACAGATTGTTGGTTATCCCAATAGCACTGTAACCAATTACTGTATAAAGTGAGTGTTCTTTTAACAAAAATTTTCTAAAAACCCACAAATATTTAAGACGGTATATCTGTAACAAGATTTTAATGGAAAAAGTAAAGACTTGTATAAAAAGTGACTTGAGCAGGAAATAGAAGAGATGAAGATTTTTTATGTCCACCGCTGTCACCATGCGCTTCTCTTCCAGGTTCAGTACTTTGCCCAGAGGGACAGGCATGTACTGTACTTGTGATCCAACATTCAGTGTTCATGACTAAAAAGCTCAGAAAGGGAGAGGTGAAGGAGAACAATGGAGACTGCAGTAAGGCTGAGGACCCAAAAGTTCCTGGGTAGGAGTTACATTTCCACTGTGTTTTTGTCTTCATCCTAAAGAATAAATAAAAACTGAATGAGCATCATGTGACATTGCAAATGGTCTTAAGGCACTCTTGTTAATCCCAGAAATCAAGGCATTGAATACCCTAATGATTAATCATGCAGGAGCCAAGTTACACAGTCACAGTTGCTCACAACCATTACAAGGTGGCATGTAGACTTAATAACTAGCACCACACATGCCATCTCTTACCCTTTGGTGCTTGCTTAGCTGCAGGTTGACCCCATGCAATAGCTGCTGCAATTCCCTTACTGTCTGATTCAGACTTGTTGGCAGACTCTCCTTCTGATCCATCTCCACCTAAAAAAGGTACAGACAAACTCAAATGTCATCAAGTTATCTAGTGAGAGATACAAGGCTATCTAATAATGACACATCTCACTCCAGGATTAAGTAAATAAATTAACTGTTACCTTCATGAGCACTACACACACTCACCTTCTCTGTAGTTACACTGTTATTTTCTATGAGTCCCTCCTCCATGGACTCTCGAAGGATCTCAGCTTGTATTAAGTCCAGAGACTGTTGGGCCTACCAGAAAAATGGAGAGAAGCAGAGAAATGCAGTGCTCTGTAAATCAACAAAGCCAAACTTCGTAAATAAAAAAAATACATTTCCTTGTCCTTATTGGGACAGCAAATAACCTCAAATAATTTTTTTCCACAAATATATAGGAACCTTGGTTATTTTAAGTAAACCCTGATAAGTTATAGCATGCACCTCCAACCATCCCTATTTTCACTTCCTTCATTTGTGTCTCTCCAGCTCAAAATCATGCCATACATGTCTTATATTTAAGCCAAGTAAGCGATCATCAAATAGCCTTTTTGGCCACACCCTTTCCTAAACCACTTTCAAAATGTCTATGTAGTTACATCAGGTGGACTATGTTGACACAAATCTAAAGTCTTTTTTCATATATTACAATTATATTCACCTTGTACAGGTCAACAGCAACTTTTTTCCGCTCACGTTCTTCATCCTCCAACTGGGCTAACTTTTCATTAAGCTGTAGTTTTAACTGAAAAAGACAGATTGGTTAATCAGTTAACAGCGTTCACTCTTGCATACTTAATGGTGGCAAATGTGCAAAATCTACAAGCAAATGACTATGGTTAGTATGCATTATAAGGTGCTTTCCAAAAGGCAGCTGGTGAGACAATACATACACACAGATCACATGCACTGAAAGGCCCCTTCCTCTCCAAATGTTAAAACCCAAGGCAATCCAATTGACACCAGTTATGCTGCACTTCACCCTGTCCATACCAAGGCTGGATAGTTTCCTGATCTTACCAAATTCAGCTCTTCATTTTGTCTCACTGCCTCACAATATGAGCCGTCAAGCTTGTTCTGTAGTTCAGTCAGCAGATCTTTCAACTGCAATGAAGTGTGAAATCAGTTTAGAAGCTAACTCAGAGGAGAGCTGAAAATGGAGCAATCAAAGCAGAGAATTTTCCAGAATTGCTCTGCAAGTGCTGACCTTTTTACACTGGTCATGGAGGTCATGCCGTGCAACACAGCAAGACAAAGAAAAGAGCATTTTCTATTTAGAAGCAGTGTTGGATATTTTCTGTTTTACACACACAGATAATCACAACAACCCTGGTGAATGAGTAGGACCTGGCCTCCCAAAAGGCCAAGGTGCAAAATGTGAGGGCATACATCAAAACGATACAACCAAATAAGATATGGAAAGCCTAAAAAAAAAAGTGTATGGTAATAGGACCATATTGGTCAATTAAGAAATCTAACCAGAAGTTAAAGGGTAGGATTTTAGTCTTTTGTTTACACTGATAAAAAAGGTAAGCACGTAATCACCCATAAGTGGCCGGCAGCTACTCCTCTTGTTGCTGTGATATGTTTAAGGCAAACTTATAATCTTTTTCTGTGTTTCAAGACTCCACCATTTTTAAAGACATAAGGCCATCCTCAAAACTATTCTGTCTTCCTACACAGCAAGCTTTAAGTTCCATGGGTATGGTCTCTAGTAGCTAGCTCCATAAATCCTGCAGTTGCAGTCATACTCTGATGAAAAACTGAACAGTCAGGCTACACTTGTTACTGATGAACAAGAATCCCTGTTCCAAGGATTTAGACAAATAAGATCTAATGTTAAACTTTATTATGTCTGGACAACTGGTGTTTTGGGGTGTACATGTGGAAAATGCAAAATAATGCTGCAGGTATGGGACTTATTGCCACCACCCGCAAAAACAGACAAGTCTGGCAACTGTCCCGCTTTGTTCCACTATGCCGCCATGTGTGTAATGGAAGAGGATGATTTACCAGACATCATTATTCAGTCCTTGGACCATTTTTTCAAATTTCCAAAATTAAACTGGCAGAATCCTTCAAAGGTAGAAAAACCAAAAAGCACCCACTGATAAAGTTAATTTTGCTGGCTGCAGCAGCACACTGTCTAACATGGATGTGTCAAAGCTCCAAATGATAACATGGGGTTTGCAGGTGCTACAGTATAAGAGTACATTATTTCCATTTTGAAAAATTTAGGCTGAAAGGCAACGTTGTGTTAAACAGCTATAGACAGGTTCATTACTTCATCATATCCTACTCCAAAACGTCCAATCTGAAGTTGCATCTGTCATACTGGAGGTTTTTTATTTTTTTTTTTTCACCATAAAAATTCCACTCATGCCTATTGCAGTCAAAGGACTGAGCACATTTGTATCCTTCCTTATGAAAAGATAGTTAAAAAAAAATCTACAGTAAAAATTAATTACTACCACCTTCATTTTGATGTCAAAAATATACCTCAGAAACACGGAAGTCATATTTTCAGAAATTTGAATTTTATCTGGTAATTTTTTAGGTGTTTTATATTTGCTCTTTTACCACCATATAGTACCTCTATAAAACATTGTAGAAGAAACATTTTTTTTATAGTAATAGAAATGCTTCATTTAACAATACAAATAAATAATCACCATTATACTAAAAAAATAATATTTACTTAAAAATAATATTTAAATTAATTTTGACTCATCCTTCATGTAAAATTTTACTTTAAGCAATAAAGTGGTCCAGCCGGTCACCAAACTGGGAGGGATTATAGTACTTGTCTGCAGTTAGAAAGAATAAATACAGGGCTTTTGGTTTTGGATATCCCAGCTCTTTTTCCTTTGTATCTTTGTTTAGTAATGCTGGGTATTTCACAATCATGTTTTGAACAAATCCCCATAAGAGTAGACGAGGAATACCAACCTATTCCATAACTCTAACAACTTAAGTGGTCATTAGGTCACTTTCCTGCACAACAAAAGCAGAGACAACGCATTCCGAAGAAAAACCCATTTAACACTTACGTAAATGAATGTATCATAGACCATTGGACCATGGGTTTGTCTTATTCGTAGGCTAGACTCCAATTTTTGCTTCACACATTTTGAAGTCTTTCAAATAGGAGTATAGTCAGCAGACAAAGGGAGAAGAGTACTACATTCACTGCACCCCTGGAATGGCTGCAAGGAAAAATTCAGTTCTAGGAAGAGCTGTGCATTTTGAGTTGACCCACCTCCCTGACTTCCGATATGTAGGTGGCACTCTCCTGTCTTGCCATCTCCAAATCTGCTTTAAGATGCTGCCTCTCCTGCCGCAACTAAGAGAAAGAAATAAGATCTGAAAATGTGTAGTAGCTGGAAATTGCATCCATCATCAGACCTTCACAGAAACATCTCAGAAGCAGTGGATGAGAGCTACAGTACAAGCTGCATAGTGCCACTTTACAGAACCCAAAATATACACAGACAGCTACCACCTTAGGAAATGAGAATCAAACATGACCCTTCCTGAATCCACCCAACTCTCTGCCAACACCCTCCCACCTCTCAAAGTGGCACAGCTTTGTGAGAGGAGGATGAATCCCTCATTACAAGCACTTGCTTATTTAAACTCAGCCCATGAATTAAAAAATGAGTTAAGAAACAATTAGTACACAAACATTTTGCATTGCAATATGCTGGTCAGCCAAGTAAAAACGGGTATGGATCCACAACCACAATAAAGCTTCCATTTCTATAATACTACTCACATTTTCTAGTTCCTTATGTTCATCATTCAGCCGCTTAACCTGTTTCTGTAGATCTTCTGACTTCATATGCACCTAGAGAAGATGAAGGGATATATTCCTCCTGTGGAACCTCAACATATCCAAGCACACATTAAGGGTGACTTATAGATTTTGTAATAATGGGTCACTACAGCAATTTCACACTACGAGTAGGCACTGAACAGGAGGCCGAGATTTCCCTTGTTTTGTTACTAATTATGCTCTTCAATGATCATGTCTTAATGCTAAACTCAGTGTCATGATGTTAAGCAAAGACCACCTTACCTGTCCCAGCTCACTCATGGCAGCCTCCAGCTTGCCTCTCCAGCGGCACTCCTCTTGTTCCACACTATTCTGTAATCTCTGCAGAATGCCCTCCTGAATAAATAAAAATAAAAAAAAAAAAAAAAAAAAGCATGGTTGACACATGCTGTATACTCGTAGTTCACTTTAGACTATTGACTGTAGCAAGTATGAGTCTTGAAGGTTACCGTTTCTGCCAGCACTTTCTTATATGTGTCACATTCATTCTGAAGCACTCTATAACTTTCCTCAGATTCCTTTAACTCTTCCTCCAACAACTGTAGAAGATGAAGAAAGAAAAAAGAAAATGTACCCGAGAGAGATGGATTGCAGCAAGTTCTCTGTTAGTTCAGTTATTTTATATTGCTAGAATCAATATAACTTCCATTTAAATCTACAGTACATTAACCTTTAACTTAAAATATAACTTACAACTTTAGACCCCTGCCCAGTATTTGTTAATACCACATTTTGTTTGCTGTGCTGTTAGTGGCACTTTAAGCTGGTATACTTGATATAGCACTGTAATCCCTGTAAAGTATCCTATGATGGCATGAGCCATTAATAATGTAACAGATAATTTTTGCTTGACATATGCCAAAAAATCCACCACATGTCAAAGTCACTTCCATACTTTCCTTGCAAAGTTTTTTGCCAGCCTGCCAAAATTAAAACTGTATCTTTAATTAATTTTTTGTTTCAAAAGCAAAAAAAAAATATATGTTATACAGAATTATTCTTATTCTAAGATTCCCCTGGCTCTTTGTAAATAGATGCAAGTCCAGGGTCCAAATACAAGACTTGTCAGAAGGCTAAGCTTTGGCCCAATCAGGCCGTAGAAATTGAGACATGATCAAAGTGCTCGCTAAATGCTTCATCTACACCCCCAACCATCACCTTAGTTTTCAGACTGCTAAATATGTCAATTTATATTACAAAATGCAATCACAGTGTTCAAATTTAGGTAAAAAAATACTCGATTTGTAAGAAATAATGCACTTAAAGCTTACCCTGAATCAGAATAAAGATGTATCATTTTAAAATAACAAAACTGCAAACTGCTGCTCATTTTGCATACAGCCAAAAGAGATATGTATGACAGTTTTGAGAATGAAGAAATATTCTTCTGGGTCACTGTGCTGTTAGTGTCAAAAAGACACATAAGGGGCCCATAGCTGAGGAGCAGCAGCCTACTTAAACTGTGCTAAACAGAAAATAAATGCACTGATACATAATCGCCTATGTATCAGAAACTGCACAGATTTTCAAGTTGTTTACAACTCTCAATGAATAACTTTGTTCTGCAATTGCCACTGAAATAAGAGACAAGAGTGAATGCTACCCCAGACAATTTCACTGAGAACACCCTAAGCTTTCACCTGTAGTTACTGTGAGTGAACTGTATAGTCAGAACTCTTTTAGAGTAAGCACACTTTTATGAGTGCAACAGTAAGATCGGACACTGGTCAGGATACATACTGAAATATTCCAACCTTGAAATACTAAGTCACAAATACAAATGATAATACATCACTTATACAGTAAGTTTTTGGATTAACAGGAAGGTGTCTTCAAGGAATGTCTTCAGAGGCAAGGCTTACATTGGTTAATGAAAACAGACAGACATTCTCTCATATTTATTCTAGTAATGTGACATACGCCTTCAGGAAATATTTTCTATGACGCTACTTTATTCTCTACATTCAAAGTTAAACATGTTTGATCATCATCAAGAACAAGCACAGAGGAGGGCTATTTTTTTTAATGTTCATGACATCCTACAAATTGATGTACTTATCTGATTCCTTTGAATTTCAGTTATATTTCAGTTTGTTTCCTGTATTTGTGGTTAAGAAAAATACTACCTGAATGGTTCTCTACCCATTTGGAATTTCTTTTCTGAAAGAAACCTTGCTTACTGCTAATCACCTTGAGGTTCCAATGAATTTATAATACAACTGTATAATCTACATACTTTCCATAACGTTTGAACAGATTAAAACCTTAAAACCATACTATATATTCAGGGCTACATAAGTGTGTCCCTGCAGTCTCCAGACAATACCTTAGCTTTAGTGTTTTCAGCATTTGAAAGGAGTACATCTCTTGCAGCTTCTTCAAATTCCTGTAGCAACTGTGAATGGTTCTGTGAGTAAAGAGACGACAAAATTTGTTTGTAAATGAAGGTCTGCAGACAAAGTAAGAATAAAAGACTGGTAGAGAAGGTAGTGACTGACTATAGTATTAATACTTAGTTCTCCACCAAAAGGAGTTAAAAATTGTACATTATTATCCAGAAACACTAATGTTACAAAGACAAAGTTACAAACTGCATTCATTTCCGTTAAATCCCACAAAGAGATGAATGTGACATACTTACTGACTGTTTACGCAGAGGTAAAGTTGGAAGTAATTTATGAAAAACATCTCGCATGTGGGCTTCAATAGATGACAGTGTTTTCTGATATTCCTGTCAAAACAATAGGAAGACTGTCACCTAAATATAGATTGATTAAAAAAACTAACAATTTCAAGGATTAAAAAAAAAATGTGTGAGATGCCACAGTTCTACCATAGACTAGGACTTCTTGCTTCATAATTTCAGAAAAAATGTAACCATGGTGGTGATCATTTATAGAAGAGTGTTATACAGAAGACACAGAAACCACTAACATAGGTATGGCTGCCGTAGTTGTCAATCAGATGCATGTTCTGAAGGCAAATGGGTACACAATGTTAAGTAGGTTAAAAAAAAAATCTTATTGACTGAGGTGAAAGGTAAGAGTTTTCTTGTCACAATTCAAAGAATTCAGATAACATCGTTTTTTCAAATTGCCTGACTAGGAGTTCCGATTCTGAAGGGTGTTCAAGTGAAATGTCCAACTGGGAAACTCTTTTTTTTTTTCTTTCTATTCAATAGCAAATGCACTCATCATTAGAGATAACGCAATTCTCATTTTAAAAGTCATTTAAGAGATATTCATTGAGGATGCAAACGGTGTCAAGGATGTAGGCAACAAATATGTTAAAGTTTACTAGGGAAAGTTATTATAGAAACTGTAACAAAACCTTAACCTAATATAACGCGAGTGCATACACATGTGCTTCTCCTTAGGGGATCAAGTTTACCTGATTTACACTATTATTGTAAGAATACTGAATCAACCTTTACTATAATGCATTTGTATGACATTAAGTGAAAACCAATTTCAGATTCCGTACCTCCTAAATATTATAGAAGTAAAAGTAAAATAATTAAAAACAAATGTTTAGTATTGCTGCATATAACTATAATTTTACGGAGTTCTGCTTATTTATAATACCAAAGGATAAATAAAGATGAGTCCATCATTAATAGGTACAATACACAAAAACGTACTATAAAAAGACTATAATGAAAGTTTTAAGACTGTCTTAGTTGAATAATGCATGGCTTAGGCGAGCACTGAAAACTGCAATCTATGTATGGGGATGATCTAAAAAGGTTTGAGTCTAAACCCTTATTTTATACTTCTGATTCTTTAAATGGCCAAACAATAGCACATTTAATTTACATATAAATACACTAGGTTTCTAGCATTCCTGGTTCATACTGCATGACATTTTAACAATAAAAAACATTGTACCTTTACAGATTCACTCTAATCTAATCAACGTATACCAGGACCAGACTCCTTCATATACCATAATAAAGAAATGGGCTGAAAAAGACTTGAAGATGACCCAAGTTATGGTTGGAATTAGTAATTAATGAATGATGAAAATGATGTGATAGTGTAGTGAATGATAAAGGAGAATCTAAAAGTGATAATGTGTGACAGATAGCAGATGCTACAGGAATTAGTGGTAGAACTGTCTGAATTCATTCTTAATGGACAATTAAATATGAACAAGGTCTGTGTGTGTTGGGTGCACAGAATGTTGGCCTCTGAAATGCAGACTTACTACATTCAATGGTCCTATAACATTCTCAAGTTAACGAATTTAACTGAATGAAATTTAAAAAGAGAGTCAAAGTAGGAAATTAAATTTGGATCCATCGTTATTTGTCAAAAACAACAATGGAAGCATGGCAGTTCTTGAACAACCAAAAAAAAAAAACAAAGTCAAAGCCAACTGCTGTCAAATTTTGTTGCAAGTCTAGCCCATATTTATTACATGCCTCAAAATAGTCACATAATGAATCAATATAACGCAAATTTGCTTTGGTGTTTGCAGCAGCTGATAAGTTGAAAAGCAAGTTTATGTATTGCTGTCCCATCAGGGATTAATACAAGGGCTGTTACAGAGTTTGGGATTACTGTGATTCCAATACTGTCTGAATATAGTGAAAACTTTATTCCAATAATGTCTGGCTCTGTGATATCCACAAAACATATGACCCAGTGAGTCAGGTACATGACAATATTGTTCACAATTAAGCATCTTGATCTGGGTACATTGTGGAGTTGAAGAAAATGTGTGTGATGCACCTTTTTCAAATGAGTTAGACTATAATTTGTACATATTGATGAAGCATGCATGGTATTGATCGCTGGCTTCCATTAATTTTCTGAAATTCTGAGTGACAAGACCTTTTCCCAGTGCTGTTTCAGCTTATCTTGTGGAGCACTCTTTTGAAAAACATAGGTCAGGTTGGGGGATGGTACCTATACACATTTCTTTCTGCTAGAAACAACTTCCATCGCAGATACTGAGGGAAGATTAGGAAAGTCAGATAGGTTTCTTTACAGAGTCTCTAATTGACATATAGTAATAAAAATAAATGAAAGGATGTATTGGAGACAATTGTTCAAAGGATGCAACCATTGTTAATACAAAATATTTAAATCTTCTAACATCAAACATCTTCCATGTGTTAAAAATTACAATGATTAAAAATGGCAGGAAAAGGTCATTTGTAAGGATGCAGACTTTTTGTAAGAGGTCAGCCTTATAATATGAATTTTTGCTACAATCAAATCTGGCGAGTACTAAACCATCACAGTTCTGCATAGCTGATGGTGTTAGTGGTGAGGTGTACACTAACATGAAGACAGTAAGCCAATGTGAGCTGTCATCTGACATTTTCACATGTAAAATCTTGATCATTGTGCCTTTCATTTTAATATGGATGAATATGATTTGAAAAATATTATATACGATATATATAACAGAAAAGTCATTAGACATACAGGGTGAGGCAGAAAGGACGGACTTTTTTTACAAAATCACAAAATTGTTAATTTTTTCTTACAAAGAAATTTATTGAAAGATTTGAGTTCATATTGAAATAGCATTTGACAATTTGTAGGGATGGAAATGCAGGTCTAAATGCAAAATACGCCTTACCGAACGATTACCGAGGCCAAGTTCAGAAGAATGCTTCCGAGCAGATCGACTTGAACTGCGCAGCAGGGCTAGTCGTACGCTTTCCACATTTTCAGGGGTACGTGCCGTTTGTGTAGCCCCCGGCGGTCTTTTGTTCATTAGTGTACCTCGTGTACGAAGTGCTTTAACCCAACGTAGGATAGTGTTACGAGCAGGAACAGCTTTATTTCTGTGGATACTGAAATGGCAACGAAACTCTGAACTGCGGTAATAGATTGGTTGTTCTTGACAAAACAGTTGTACGCAAAAACGCGGTTTTCTATCGTCCACGGCTCCATGGCTTCAACAAAAAAGAAAACAAAAAAATGCTAAGACTTTGCGAACCTAACGCCACCTACCGCACATCTGTCACTCCACCTAGTGGTGAGTTCTAGCCATTTCAAAGACGTCCGTCCTTTCTGCCTCACCCTGTACAATGTTTCAATACAAACATAGGTTTATAAAGCTATATCAGTGCAGCTGAAAACCCCAAAACACAGAAATATTCCTTCAGATTGCTTTATTAATTGCTCTCATCATGAAGCACAAAAAGAAAGGCAAACAATTATAATAAAGTATCTGCCAGCTTTATTAATAAACCATGGCACATCAACCTAGTCCATAAGATTCTTTCATGATAATGGTACAGGTGCTGTGAAAAGTATTGGACCTATTCCCAAGTTTTCATATTACTGGAAAAGCTTGACACTGACCGTTTTCACGTTTTTAAACTTCTTTCATCTATGTAATGAGCAAGGTTATCCAGTATCTACAGGCATTGTGCTAAAAGTAATCACACCTAGTTAAAGCAACCCAGTTAAAATAATTATTAGATTTAATAAATACAACTACTACTATGAGTTTGATGATAATCCACTTTAATACAAAACTTTCACAGTAAACCATTTCCCCAAACATAACAGTAAGGTACAAATTTCAGAGAAGTCAATACTCTTCATATAAAGGTATGATGAGACTCAAAAATGGAACCAAAATGGTATCTGAATATGAAGTGTGATGGTTTCAGGTTCAGATCTTTAACCACAAGACCAATACATGATGAATAAATCTAAATTATTTATACGTTGGATAATGACTGACATGACTGATAAATACTGGCAATCAAATTGTAAACTAAAAATTTCAAAGTGATCCAATGAATCAAGTTTTTAAAATAATATGAACTTATATGTGGTTTTTAAAGTACACTTTATACCTGGGGATTTTAGTAGAGTATGACATTATTTTGTGCTATATTAGCACTGCTTTTCCATTCTCAATCACTTCTAGCTTCTCAAGATGACATGCAACACATATTCCTGATGGTTAAGATAATTGCATAGTTACACATTTGAATACATTAAACTCATACAAAGATTCCTACTACCTTTTGAAGTAACAGCCATGAGCAAGAGTCACATGTGAGGACATTTCAAAAATGCAATTAAAGCTGTTATCAAGTGAAAGAAAATCTGCATACAACAAATTCATTCTCTCTGACTGAAGGTGTTGTAGACATAGCTGCTAATGGTGCTGTATGAAATGCATTAGTTTAGCTTTGCTGTCTATCACACCTGGTTTGGCTGTAAACTGGAAGACCTTTCATTTTTGTCTTTTGTGTTTGCACCTTGAAGAGTAAACTCTGTGACATAAATGAGCAATTTCTGAAGAAAATACTTATTCTTTATCAAATATTTACTGTATATTTTACAGTTTTTAAATTTTCCATTGATCCTTTTAGCTTTCTGCATTTTTTCATACAACACCAATAACGCCTGTACAGTATTTGTGTTAAATGACCTATTAGTTTTTCAAGAGCTAGATGTCATTACAAATATAAATTCTACTTACAGCCTAACACTACTTTTTGAATTTTAAGTACAGAGTAGTTGAGATCTTTTTAACATTAATAATGAATTAACTATTTGTTATTATAAGACTATTCAGAGTAAATTTAGCTGTTTATCTGAGAACTGTTTTGTAAAAAAAAAAAAAAATTAAAGTCCTTTCTTAAAAACACACACATTTTTGTTTATATAGTTTCTAGTTTATTTCTATACTGTTCTTTTCTCTCTAAAAAGATGATGAGTACCTTGTGACTGTGATTTGACTGGATTATACAATAAAATATAATTTGAAATCAAGGACTTAGTAAAAACAAGTAGGAAGTAGTCTCTGGAGGGAAAAAACCAAAAACAAACTCATTTTACTCTAAAGCTAAAATTGTGTAACCCTGCACAATACCATTGCACTCCTTATGAAAAGAAATTTTACTTAATGCCTTTTACATTAATATAAAAAATGGCTGTTTATCATTTGAAATGGCTGTTAATATATGAAAAAGTCCCAGCTTCTACAGTATACAACAAGTGATTTATTTTATCTAATTTGAGTTTTATTGATAAGGTCCCTCCCACGTGAAAGACTAGACGTCAAACTAAAACTGGGAATTAGGGCACTATGTGTAGAATGAATTGACCGAAGTATTACAAGGGAAGGGCTATAATGCTAGGAACCCTATTAGGTGATGTTAAAAATGGTATCCCTCAGTGACCAGTGCTGGGGCTGCTGTGTTATTTTTACTAAATATAAATGGATCTGAATAGGAATATAAATCACAAGCTGGTTATATTTGCAGATGATATGTGGAAAAGTTGAATGGGAAATAAACTAGAAACAGCCAAATCATTACATAGAGACTTTGACAGAATACTGTTGTTCTTCACATACGAAACCACAGACACGTGGAATAAGTTACCAGAAAGTGTGATAAGGAGTTGGACATCAAGTTGAGTTTTAAAAGGTCCCTATTTTGGAGATATTAGGTGGATAGGATTAGCAAGCTTTGTTGGGTTAAATAGAATGATCTTGTCAAAATGTTTCTAAATAGCACATACAGTAACCAAACAGGATGCTTCTTACATAACATAAATAATTTGGAAACAGCACGAAAGCTATTTTACAAGTATCACAGTATGGAGGAAAAAAGGCGACTAAAAACAGGTGTCAGCATTCTTTTTTTACCAAACTAGAAAAATAAATTACTTGATGAGCTTTTTTAGAAAGGAAACAAATGATACTTGTCCAAAAATTGAATGGAAAAAAATCATCATGATGTTCCATTACTGAACAAAAGCTGAAAGAAATATTTAGAGAATATTAACCCGGAATTTGCAAGATTGTGAACATGCAAACACACAATCATAACAGTACATGCAAAGGTCATGAAGCATCTCAAATTGATACCATGGGCACATGTGCAATTCTTAAAAAAAAAAAACTGCAAATAAAAGCACAATGTAGACAAAAATAAATAAATAGCAAGCTTGTGATGAAAAGGGTCACAAGAAAGCAAGGATTACAGGCCATGGATTATTAACTGAATGATGCCATCTATCTAATGAAACTCTAAACAGGATTAATGTTAAGTGACTTCTCATTTCCAGACAATATTCTCCATTTTGCATCCGAAAGAAGCCAAGCTTAGTATGTACCTAGTAATAGTGCAAACTGGAAGCAACATATTTAAATATTTAGCTTCTAGTACTACTTATTGTATGTGACACTCTGAGGGCCTTAGTAGAACTCAGTAAAGTAGGAGGCCATTAGGCATAAGCAACTCTAATTTCCAGCTGCATAAATATAAAAAGAAGCTACAAAACAATCATTCAAGTGGAAAGTAAAGCATTATTGCTTCTTGTTGTCTATACTGCAAAAATCAACAGCACAGTTCAACTTTCATATTAATTCTATTGGAGAAAACCTTCCTTGTGCTACAAACTAAATAAGCAAAATATTTGTCCCTTCTTGACTTGTATCGTTTTCAATGCTAGTCTACCCATCCAATGGTTTTCAATAACAGCCTTAGGCAATCTCCACACAACTATGTTTTCATTCAGAAACAGCATTTTAAACAAAATGATCTCCATCTACACTAGTGTTTTCATATAGTTTACAAAAGTATCACCACCCAAGCTAAAACGACCGGAAATTTATATGATGTAGATCACCTACACTGGGCATGCGCGCATCACTGACCCTGGGATTTATTACAAAACTGCCGTGACAAGAAAATTACTTGCCTTTTGTGCAAGTATGCAACATTAAAACCATACAAAACACAATTTAGATGCTCACAGGTAAGTAACACAACAAGCGCTACAGAAAGCAGCTCCTCTGTCTGCTATGTTGGAATATGGTTTTCTTCCATGAAAGGTGACCAGTTAAGGAACTGGATGTTGTAATGAGCGGATCCAATAAGGGAAGGGAAACATAATAAGAATGAACAAATCAGAGTGTGATTAAAGTCTACATTTTCACTCGTCCACATTGCAATGCTAAGCTGGCTGTTTCAGAAAAGAGTGGAGAGTGATTTCAAAAACTCCATTTTCAACAGTTACAAATGCTGGGGTTTGTCTTTGTTTTTCCGTTGTATTTTTTTAAATGAAAATGGAATAATGTGGATGTAACTTTAAGTTAACCCCAGGGACATTTATAGCACTGTGGTAGCCCAGAAGGGATAATAATCGTCATTTTGGAACTGCAGGCACTGTATTAAAACTAAGCTGCAATCTGCCTAGGTTACATGTTTGTGCTCAGACTGACTATGATAATCTGTAAATGAATTCTTTGGGGCTGCTTAACAAAGAAAGTTTCTTATCTAAATCTATGTATACATTTTTCTTTGTTATCTAAGAGTATAATCTTGGATAAAAATGACCATATCATTTACAATAGTAAAGGGAACTGAAGACAGCAAGAGACTGCACAGATACGGCCCCAAGATAAAAGCTTTTAGGCTACTGGTTACATCTGTGTGTAACATCACAAAGGTTTAAAATCCCAGGTGGCGTTCTGACAAAGAATTGCTCGACCGAGAGACCAAGGGGGACATTGGAGGGTGAAATGTTAGAGAGAGACTCCATTCACCTAGACATCAATGATGCCATCCATGCATCAGCCCAACTACTAAATTTAAACAAGTCACCTGGGACAACACCCTCTTTTGAGAATGATTTTTTTTCTTTGCCACTTGACTTCTCATTACTAATCTTCAGTAACATTTTTGACTAAAAAGCAAGGGTGCATTTTCATTTAACACTATGTATCGAAACTTTACTATCCATTTGTATTTTCCCCTATATTTTCATCCACTACTGTTACATCATTATTAATAAATGCTGCTAACCTTGAGTGATTAAAATAATGAAGCAGATTCAAGGCACCTGGTGTGAGGAGACTGCTAGAATTAGAAGACTGTGGGAAACGTCCCAAAAGAGCACAGCACAGTGGAAGTTAGGCATTATTGGTTGGTAAGTGGAACTAACCAAAGTGTGATAGCCTTTATTGTGTCTGGGTTATTCCCGGATACTAAGGTGTGTTAGCATTTAGCTCTAGGATTTGCCTGGGGACACTTGAAGGTGCATTAGCCTCCAAGTGTCGAAGATAACCTTGAGATCAAAGTATATTAATCTTTAGGGATGGATAATATTTAGAGACACCTGCGTATTGTTCAAGTCAAAGCTAGTGAGTAATTATGTGGAGTATTAAATAATAATAGACTGTGCAGTCATTACTTATAATTAGTGAGTATGTGAATAAGGTTTGCAGTGTGTTATTGTTTTTGCAAGAATTTTTCTAAACTTGCAGTAACCCAGCCACAGGGGATGCACAAACCAATATGTTTCTTCGTGCCGATCCCAAGCACGGACAAATGGGGAGGGTTACTTCAGGAAGGGCATCCGGTTTAAAATTTTGCCAAATCAATATGCGGACAACAATACAAAATTTCCAAACCGGATCAGTCGAGCCCCAGGTTAACAATGACCGCCACCAGTAATATTAGCCAACAGGATGATGCCGGAAATTGGGCTACTGTTGGCTGAAGGAGAAGAAGAGGGGGGAGATTTGTCCGGAGGCAGGAGGAGAGGAGGAAAGTAAAGAGAAGAGAGCTGAGGGTAGGAACTTTGAATGTTGGCAGGATGACTGGTAAGGGGAGAGAGTCAGGAGATATGATGGAGAGAAGAAAGGTTGATATATTGTGTGTAAGGCCAGGTGGACTGGAGGTGGATTCAAATTGTTCTATCATGGTGTGGATCGGAGGAGAAATGGGGTAGGAGTTATTCTGAAGGAACAGTATGTCAAAAGTGTTTTGGAGGTGAAAAGAGTGTCAGGCAGAGTGATGATTATGAAGCTGGAAACTGTAATTGTGATGATGAATGTTGTTAGTGCATATGCACCGCAAGTTGGGTGCACAACGGGTGAGAGTTTTTGGAGCGAGTTGGATGAAGTGATGAACAGTGTACCCAAGGGACAGAAAGTTTTGGTTGGAGCGGATTTCAATGGGCATGTTGGTGAAGGGAACAGTGGAATCGAGGAGGTGATGGGTAGGTATGGTGTCAAGGAGAGGAATGAAGAAGGTCAGAAGACAGTGGATTTTGCCAAAAGGATGGACATGGCTGTGGTGAATATGTATTTTAAGAAGAGGGAGGAACATAGGGTTACGTACAAGAGTGGAGGAAGATGCACACAGGTAGATTACATCCTATGTAGAAGAGTTGATGTGAAGGAGATTGAAGACAGCAAAGCGGCAGCAGGGGAAAGTGTAGTTAAGCAGCATAGTATGGTGGTCTGTAGGATGACGCTGGAGATCAAGAAAAGGAAGAGAGTGAGGGCAGAGCCAAGGATCAAATGGTGGAAGTTGAAAAAGGAAGACTGCAAGGTTGAGTTTAGGAAGGAGGTGAGACAGGCACTGGGTGGCAGTGAAGAGTTATCAGACAATTGGGAAACTACAGCAGATGTAGCAAGGGTGACAGCAAGAAGGGTGCTTGGCGTGACATCTGGACAGAGGAAGGAGGAAGAGGAAACCTGCTGGTGGACTGAGGAAATACAGGAGAGTACACAGAGGAAGAGGATGGCAAAGAAGTAGTGGTATAGAGAGAATGAAGAAAGTAGACAAGAGTACAAGGAGATAAAGAGCAAGGTGAAGAGAGAGGTGGCGAAGGCTAAAGAAAAGGCATATGATGAGTTTTATGAGAGGTTAGACACTAAGGAGAGAGAAAAGGACATGTACCGATTGGCTAGACAGAGGGAGCGAGTTGGGAAAGATGTGCAGCAGGTTAGGGTGATAAAGGATAAAAATGGAAAAGTACTCACAAGTGAGGAGATTGTGTTGAGCAGATGGAAAGAATATTTGAGAGGCTGATGAATGAAGAGAATGAGAGAGAGAAGAGGTTGGATGATGTGGAGATAGCGGTGCAATGATTTAGCAAGGACGAAGTAAGGACAGCTATGAAGAGGATGAAAAATGGAAAGGCCACTGGTCCAGATGACATACCTATGGAAGTAACTACAGGGGGATAAAATTGATGAGCCACAGCATGAAGTTATGGGTAACAGTAGTGGAACCTAGGTTAAGAAGTGAGGTGATGATTAGTGAGTAGCAGTATGATTTCATGCCAAGAAAGAGCACCACAGATGCAATGTTTGATCTGAGGATGCTGATGGAGAAATTTAGAGAAGGCTAGAAGGAGTTGCATTGCGTCTTTGTGGACCTGGAGAAAGCATATGACAGGGTGCCTCAAAAGGAACTGTGGTATTGTATGAGGAAGTCAGGAGTGGCAGAGAAGTACATAAGAGTTGTACAGGATATGTACGAGGGAAGTGTGACAGTGGTGAGGTCTGCAGTAGGAGCGACGGATGTATTCAATGGTCTTATTTGCAATGGTGATGTTGACAGACAAGATTAGACAGGAGTCCCCGTGGACTATGATGTTTGCTGATGACATTGTGATCTGTAGCGATAGTAGGGAGCAGGTTGAGGAGACCCTGGAGAGGTGGAGATATGCCCTAGAGAGAAGAGGAATGAAGGTCAGTACGAACAAAACAGAATATATGCATGTCAATGAGAGGGAGATCAGTGGAATGGTGAGAATGCAAGGAGTAGAGCTGGCAAAGGCGGAGGAGTACAGAGTAATGGGGATTGTGGAAGAGAGGTGAAAAAAAGAGTGCAGGCAGGGTGGAATGGGTGGAGAAGAGTGTCAGAAGCAATTTGTGACAGACAGATATCAGCAAGAGTGAAAGGGAAGGTCTACAGGACGGCAGTGAGACCAGCTATGTTATATGGGTTGGAGATGGTGGCATTGACCAGAAAGCAGGAGACAGAGCTGGAGGTAGCAGAGTTAAAGATGCTAAGATTTGCAAAGGGTGTGATGAGGATGGAAGGAAATGATTAGAAATGAGTACATTAGAGGGTCAGCTCAAGTTAGACAGTTGGGAGATAAAGTCAGAGAGGCGAAATTGTGTTGGTTTGGACATGTGCAGAGAAGAGATGCTGGATATATTGGGATTAGGATGCTAAGGATAGAGCTACCAGGGAAGAGGAAAAGAGGAAGGCCTAAGCGAAGGTTTATGGATGTGGTGAAAGAGGACATGCGGGTGATGGGTGTAACAGAACAACATATATAGGACAGAAACATATGGAAAATGATGCACTGTGGCAAACCCTAACGGGAGCAGCCAAAAGAAGAAGAAGATTTCTAAACTTGCAGTGGGAGAGTAGACCAATCCAAAAACAAACTTGGTGAGTTCTACTTACCCCATAATAAAAGTGGCACGCAAAGTTGCTTTGATTTGTGATACGGCCATTTCTCTTAATCTTTTATTTTGAATTTATTTTTTGTTACAATGGTAGAAGGTTTATTTCATCAGATGCTTTCATTGTGCTGCACAATGGCCTCTTAGCCATGCAGACATGCAAAGCCAGAGCTGCATGCTCCATAGTGACAGCACCAATGTGCTTTGGGCCGCTTCCCGCCAATCTTCTGCCTTTATTTGCTTTGCTACAAACTCCATGAGTTATTACTACATTTACCACTAAATAACCGTGTAACCATGAAAAACAGCTCCAAAATATGGGAAAATGGTTAAAGAGGTTGAAAAGAATGTGTTTTTTTTTTTCTTTTTTTTAAATATATATATTTCCTAAGTACTTTTTACTGAGATGAATCCACCATACCGGTCTGCTGGTCATGTGAGCACTGAATTCCCAATATTCTTCTGTATTGTACACTAATGCAGAAACATTTCCATTAAGGACCTCATTAATAGATTCATAATTAGAATATTGATAAATGAGCAGTTTTATATCATGAAGAAATCAGTGCTTGATTGGTATATAGATGTTTCAGATGGAATCAGTGATATTTAAGGAAATTAGTGGTGAGGATTTCTGATTGGCTGGGAACATATTATTGCTCCTATTTAAAAAATGAAAATGAGTTTATCAATATCCTGAGTTTTTATTTTCTGACACCTTCTTTATTTTTACAAATGCATTAGAATTTGATAATGAGGGATGACTGTACTTGTGAATAAAGCAATTTCACATTCACTGAAAAGAAAACCATTCACTGTTAAAGGCTTTCGGACTTCAAATGGAAACATTTTTAAAGAGTAGTTTTCTAAATCCCTATAATAACAAAGAAATGAGCAGCTAAAAATCTTACAAATGATATCAAATGGGACAGAAGAAGAAATTAAGACCGTGAACTGAAAGTTTTTACTTGGGTGATAAAAAAAGTCTGAACCTGAAATTTTCATTCTATAGTGGTAATTTTACATGTGCCAAAAATTTTCTGTGTATTAAAAAAAGTGAATAACAATTTCCCAGCTTTTGTGATTTATATTGTCAGTTTCATCTTTTAGAACCAAAACAACACTGACGCAGAAAACCACAAAATCAAATATCTTGCTGTATCAACAGTAACCTTCTGATGCTAGACAGTAAAGTATCCTTGGATATTCATTCTTGCCAAGTCAGTACATGCCAGTCCTCTTTAAATACAAGAGTGAGTGCATTTATATGCACACATAAAACTAGGATAAGGCGAGATACCCAGTTAAGCAAAAGACTTTTTTTTTTTTTTTTTTTAAAGAAACACTTGCTTACATACACGAGTCCATGTAATGAGCAATGTAACCAAGTTTTTTTTTATAAAAAAAAAAAAAGGTAAATATGTTAATACAGCTACTTATTAAAAAATGTAATGCATTAGAAGGGGTGCATTAGTTTCTTCTTTTGCATGAAATCCTACACCAATATACAAGTATGAACCTCCATGAAACTGAACAAAAACACAACCAAATATAATTTTACTCATGTTTTATAAATAGGTTTAGTCCTTTATGTGCTGCAAAGTAAATCAGAACCATTCCCCTTCATATATTTCTGACCTGAGACACTGATGAGTTCTGTATGAGCACTAGCTGCTGCATCACTCAAACAGATGGGTAAAAACTAAATTGACACATTATTAATACTGCAACAACCCATGGGGTAAAAGAGACAGAGGAATAGAATTAGCCTCTCTATACCAATGGCTAGTGAGTGGCCTTAAATAAAGTATCACTTGGCTTCTTCAAAGCCATGACGCTTCAGCAGTGGGATGCACTCCTGGCTGTATTGTTCCATTGCCTGCTCATACATGTCACCCGCCTCGGCCTCACTCCATTCATCCAGGATCAGAGGCAACCCATATGCCAAACCACTCTCCTGGCACTTTGTGAGCAATCTTGACCTCCTTAGCATTGCATTTCCAAAAACAAAAAAAAAAAATTTAAAAAGTGTTGCATTTCTTGGCATGAAAAACTACATTTTTATTAAACCTCAAAACTATAATGATACAAATAATAATGGTAATGATGAATAAAAATATGAACTGAGCAATAATAATGAAAATAACAGTAAAAATATTACTATTAATGATGCCAAAACAATATGTAATCTCAAAATGAGTCCTTTGTGTGGTAAATCTTACAGCATGGCGAAAGACACAATCCATCGTCACAGTCAGGACAATAGTATGTTTCTTTTTGGATTTTCTTTCCAGATTTATCAGTTTTTTGAACAGCACACTGCACAGGTACAAGTTGGATTCTGTTTTATTCTGGTAGGGGTATACAATCAATAAAATGTCTACTAATAAGACGCTCTGGAATGATCTGCTATGTGCTGGGTCGACCGTGTCTCTTTAGCGGTAGTTTGGACAGTGGATGTGTGGCAATACTTTGTTCTACAAGGGTGTTCTCATCAAAGTCTTTATTGTTGGTAAAGTGCAGATATATCATAATTAGTGAAAACCTAAACTCAGACATAATTTCTCCAAAGAATGGCAGCACTGACAGCACTTTTACAGCCAGAATGATTCTTGGTTCTAATGCTTATACAAAACGCATCTGTACAGTTGCACGGACAGTTACCGTTAAGAAAGCAGTAAACTATCCCCTCACAATGCACAGGATGTAAAAGTCGCTGTGAAAGATGTTAATATATATACATATATATACACACACTATATTATATATA
>JANRMT010062797.1:37036635-37047905 GCA_026402145.1 Polypterus bichir lapradei
TATATATATATATATATATATATATAGTGGAGCCGACCCGGACACAGACAGGCGGACATGTTGTTAAATCACCACCACACGTTTATTTACAATATTTACAATAAATGGTTATGGTCACACAGACCCAGTCACGTGCACAAACCCCAATTCACAGTCCTGGCCTCACAATGCCTTTCTTCGGGCCGCCTCCACACCTCCTCTGTGCTTCGTCCTTCCTCCTCCCGACTCCAGCCTCGAATGAATGGAGACGGCCCCTTTTATTCAGTACCCGGATGAGCACCAGGTGTTCCCGGCATTCCTCCCTTGGCCACGCCCCAGCGTGGCGGAAGTGCCGGCTGTCCTCCCGGCAGCTCTCCGGGTAACGTCCAAAGTCTTCCCCCCAGCACTTCCGCCACAACAGGTCCCCAAGGCATTGGGGCGCCTCCTGGCGGTGACCATGGGCCCCTACAGGGTGGAGCTTCCATGCCCTGTACCCGTGGCCCCCAAAGCAACCAGGAAGGCGACCCCCACGTGATCCAGGGTGGGCACAGACCCACATCCGGTCCCTCATGGCGTCCCGGCCGGGTCATGGCCCCTGGCATCCCTGACAATATATATATATATATATATACATACACATACACACACACACACACACACACATATATCGTACATACATACATACAGTACATAAAATTTTTATTAAGAGGTAAACCTTTTTAAACTGAGGGAAAATATACCAATAATTATTTGTTAAGGATCTCTTTGTATACCACATTGTCAGTTCGGCCCTCCGGTTGTAATATGACCAAGCTGTGTGCTGAGCTTACTTTTGAGCATGTAACGTACAGTTGGCCATGTGAAAAGTAATCTTGTTTCAAATCTCACAGCTTGGATTGCTGCTGTCATAATCGGTTTGAGTTTCATGGTTTGTTTCAATTGCGACAGTATTTGCAGGACTTGTGTTGAAGTGACATCCGGCATCTGTCAAGCGTTGTAAGCATACAACCGGTTTCATTGATAACTTCACATCCAGCTTTTGAGAGTTTAAACATTCATAAACATCAAAGTGTCCACTACTGAAATCGTCACCTGTGAATCTAAGATGTTTAAGAGGCATTGGCGGTTGTCCAAAGGTGTAAAATATTTGGCCATTTCGGTACACCTGAAAGCGACAACCGAACAATTCAGCGGCAGCCATCAACTCACATGCAGAACCATAGGTGAAGGGCTTAAGCATTTCACTCTTATAGTGCTCCTGTGTAGTATAATTATCTCCTGTACCGTCATCAGTCCACACCTTGAACCTGTCCCAGTCATTCAATACATAAGACACAGTGTTCTTCCGGATATCAAGAGTGAGCCTGATATGGCCGTGCAATATGTAACACAGAGAATGGAAAAGGTAGGTGCCATCTCCGGGCATGGAAACCACTAAGTAAGTGACAGTTCTTTGATCAATGGTGATCACCTCGATAGACATGTTAATGGGGGTACGGTTGGAATGATAAAGGAAATGGGTACCTGAACAATGTAAAGTAAGTCTAAAATACCTACAAAATAACTATAATCGTAATAAACGAACAATAAAATAGCGGAGAAGCTGTGGATTAAATAAAAATGCTGCAGTTATCAGCAGGGAGACGTGAATCCCGTGGCAAAGCAAGGAAGGGAATGTAGAGACCATCCTATCAGCAGGGAGACGTGAATCCTGTGGCAAAGCAAGGAAGGGAACGTAGAGACCGGAGTGACGGATGGCCTTATATAGGCAGGCAGCTAACAACGTGGGAGGCGTTGGGATGGGGGACCTAACGCCGCCTCACACGGTGACTGAGCTGCAGGCTTATGGATGTATATATGTACGTAAGTAGGATTTAGTTAGCGTTGGGAACCCGCATACAAAATTTCTTGAAGATGGGGCCATAAATAAAGTTCAACATGGCTGACGTTGTCAACCGTTATGACCGTTACGCGTACAATTTCGTAATGAAACCTGCTTAACTTTTGTAAGTAAGCTGTAAGGAATGAGACTGCCAAATTTCAGCCTTCTACCTACACGGGAAGTTGGAGAATTAGTGACGTTGGAAAGATCAATATGGCGGCCGACAGTGGCGTCACACCACTGAAATAAGTATGTACATCGGTTTCGGTTAGCGCAGGGAAGCCGCCTACCAAATTTCGTGAAGATGGGGCCATAAATAAGAAAGTTCAACATGGCGGACGTTGTCGACTGTTTTGACCGTTACGCGCAGAATTTCTAAATGAAACCTGCTTAACTTTTGTAAGTAAGCTGTAAGGAATGAGCCTGCCAAATTTCAGCCTTCTACCTACAGGGAAGTTGGAGAATTAGTGATGAGTGAGTGAGTGAGTCAGTGAGGGCTTTGCCTTTTATTAGTATAGACATATATACATACATACATACATACATACACAGGTAGTCCCCAGGTTAGGGACATCCAACCTACGACTTACAAACGAGACCACAGCTGCGACGCATGCGCCTCAGTAACTGCCGCTCTGTCATCTTCGGCCTGGGGATGCAGCAAGTGGTGGCTGGAGGGGGGCGATTTTGCGGCTTTAAGTGTAGTGTCCCTTGGGTGGATCCCGGCGGCAAGCGGTGATCTGTGATCCATAGCCACCGGGGCCACAGCTATCACTCGTGTGCTGGATGATGGTTCGCTGCCCGCCCACGACGCCACTGCAGCTACTGCTCCTGACTGGATGCAGGCTGGATGGGGCGAAAGGGGGCGTTTCACTGCCCGCCAGCACACATGGCTGGTAATGCTGCAAGCGGTGACCCGATTGTGGTTGAATGGAGGCCATTGAGGGTGAACGGGACAGGAGGGGTTGGGCGATTCACTACCCAGCTTTGGCCGCACCGTGTTCGTTCTTGGTGGGCGGACACTGCAGGCAGCATATTGTAGTGGAAGTGACTGTGTGGTGGGCGAGTGATGAACCCCCCCTCTCTGCCCCAAGTCATTCTCAATAGTAAGCCTGCTTATACTGTTACGCACGTAGCAGGAAGTTGTCTTTTGTCAGTACATTAGACGTGTCGACGGGCGCATTCCTGCTATGATAGCGTGGACAGTGCTGTGCAGAAGAGCTCATCTTAACCTTTTGTCTTCACCCTTCAAGAATGCCTCTGAAACACAGATTTGATGCAAGTGTTGGTGATATAGTAAAGAAGAGAAAAACCATCACCATTGAAAATAAAGTAGAAATAGTAAAAAGGTCAGAGAGTGATGAAACTCCATCATTCATTGGCAGAGCACCTGGTTACAGTCGGTCAACAATAGCATTTATTAAAATAATGTACCTGTTCCGACTTACATAAAAATTCAACTTAAGTACAAACCTACAGTCCCTATCTCGTATGGTCCCGACAGTTTCCCCATATCATACGAGTCTATAGAAATCTCTTTAGTACGAAATACATTCAGCAGATACTTTCATTACAACAAAGTGCCCAAAAGACCTTGAAATGCCTGAATGAATCATCCACAGAGCAGTTAGTTCTGTGGTCATAGCTCAGTTGTACACAACGATCCCCAAACAGAAACACTAATTCTTTTTTCTTTCTTTGAACCTTCCTCGTACTGTTTTTTGCTGTTTTTGTTTTTGGTGGTTTTCAGTGATACCTTTTGCTTATTGCTCATCAACATTTGAAAAACATCCATTGGAATTTAACTCATTGTCAACCTCCTATAGAAACAGTAGACACGAAAAGACTATAACAGTTCATATTAGAAGGAAAAAAAAAAGCTCTCGATTGTGGCAAAAGAAAAAAAGATGTTGCCAGTGAAATCAAATTATGGCCATCGACACTGTGAACTTTCTTTAAAGACTGAGCAAAAAAAGAAGAAAAATCTCAGGTTGCAAACGTATGCAAACTGCTGCATTTGAAGACACCAAAAAAACACAGTTTTTATATGGTTCAGTGATGCTCGTTCAAGAAACATTCCTATTAATGCGGCACTCATTCAAGAAAATGTGAGGTTTCTAAACTCTCTTGGGACCTCCCCCAAATGGACAACACACAGAGCAGCGCCCTGAAGTGGTATCACCGCATCCGTGAAAGACTGTGTATCTGCTGCCGGAGCAACAGCAGGCTCACAGCTCTGATGCGGCTCAGCACTGAAGCAAACAGAAAAGATCTCGATGGGTGATGCAAGAAACATTGTAAATGCAGGTAACAGGATTACTTGGCCACTAACCTGGTCACAACCCTGTCTGACTGCTGTGTCTGTGTATAGGAGAGTGGCAGATCACACTACACTAAATAACCATGCTGTTCCTGTTTCAAGCTAAATAAAGCTGGTTTTGCTAAAGTACTGAGACAGCCTAGTATTTTGGGGTAAGACAGGAACTTATAGCGCGACCCCAATCTTTTAGGATTTGCTTCTGTGGTGCCTCACTGAACCTCTGTGAGCCTGCGGTTTCCCTGCCCTTGCAACGGACAAACAATCTTCCACAGACGCAGCAATCGCACTTCGGGACACACTTCAGCATGACGTTCCCGTTGGGTCGGGAGTTGGGGGGGGATCCCAAAAGAGTTCAGAAACCTCACAATATGAAGGAGGATGATTCAGCTTCTGATTGATAACTGTGTTGCCCACAACATGCTTCCACATTTAGACAATTTTCACGTTGAATTCCTCCCACCCAACTGCACAGCAGTGCTTCAGCCATTGGATCTGGTCATCATTCACACCCTGAAAGTGTATTATCGCAAGGAAATGCTGAGAAACATTCTTGTCAGCATAACTTGTAAACAGGAGGAGTTGAAAATTAACGTGAAAGCAGCTACTGAAATAATTGCAAACACCTGGACGCAAGTTAAAGAATGCACTATAGCAACAAATACAGAATCTCATTACGACGGAATATTTTTTAGGTCCCTGGCAGTTCGTTATAATGGAATTTTACCTGTGTAATATATATATATATATAATATATATACACACATATACAGTCATGTGAAAACATTAGGACACCCTTTGAAAGCATGTGGTTTTTTGTAACATTTTTAATAAATGGTTATTTCATCTCCGTTTCAACAATACAGAGAGATTAAAGTAATCCAACTAAACAAAGAAAACTGAAGAAAAGTCTTTTCAAGATCTTCTGTAAATGTCATTCTACAAAAATGCCTATTCTAACTGAGGAAAAAGATAGGACACCCTTGCCCCTAATAGCGAGTGTTACCTCCTTTGGCTGAAATAACTGCAGTGAGACGGTTCTTGTAGCCATCTACCAGTCTTCGACATCGGTCTGAGGAAATTTTACCCCCACTCCTCAATGCAGAACTTTTTCAGCTGTGAGATGTTTGAGGGGTTTCTTGCACGTACAGCCCTTTTCAAGTCACCCCACAGCATCTCAATGGGATTCAAATCTGGACTTTGACTTGGCCATTCCAGGACTCTCCATTTCTTCTTTTTCAGCCAATCTTTGGTTGATTTACTAGTATGTTTTGGGTCATTGTCATGTTGCATGGTCCAGTTCCGCTTCAGCTTTAATTTTCTAACTGATGGTCTCACATGTTCTTCAAGCACCTTCTGATACACAGTAGAATTCATCGTGGATTCTATGATGGTGAGCTGACCAGGTCCTGCTGCAGCAAAGCAGCCCCAAACCATGACACTTCCACCTCCATGCTTCACAGTTGGTATGAGGTTCTTTTCTTGGAATGCTGTGTTTGGTTTACGCCAAACATGTCCTCTGCTGTTGTGTCCAAATAATTCAATTTTGGACTCATCTGTCCAAAGAACATTATTCCAGAAGTCCTGGTCTTTGTCAACTTTATCTCTGGCAAATGTCAGTCTGGCCTCGATGTTTCTCTTGGAAAGCAAAGGTTTCCTCCTTGCACACCTCCCATGCAAGTTAAACTTGTACAGTCTCTTTCTGATTGTAGAGGCATGTACTTCTACATCAACAGTAGCCAGAGCCTGCTGTAGTTCTCGAGATAACACTTTAGGGTTTTTGGAGACCTCTTTTAGCATCTTGCGGTCTGCTCTTGGGGTGAACTTGCTGGGGCGACCAGTCCTGGGCATGTTGGCAGTTGTTTTGAAAGCCCTCCACTTGTAGACTCTCTTCCGGACAGTGGAATGGCTGATTTCAAAATCTTTTGAGATCTTTTTAAATCCCTTCCCAGACTCATAGGCTGCTACAATCTTTTTTCTGAAGTCCTCTGACAGCTCTTTTGTTCTCACCATGGTGCTCACTCTCACTTCAACAGTCAGGAGCACACCAAACTAAATGTCTGAGGTTTAAATAGGGCAAGCCTCATTCAACATGCAGAGTAACTATCTACTAATTATGTGCACCTGGTGTGATATACCTGTGTGAGATCTGAGCCAATTTAAGAGGGAATACATGTGAGGGTGTCCTATCTTTTTCCTCAGTTAGAATAGGCATTTTTGTAGAATGACATTTACAGAAGATCTTGAAAAGACTTTTCTTCAGTTTTCTTTGTTTAGTTGGATTACTTTAATCTCTCTGTATTGTTGAAACGGAGATGAAATAACCATTTATTAAAAATGTTACAAAAAACCACATGCTTTCAAAGGGTGTCCTAATGTTTTCACATGACTGTATATACATATACATATATATACACATATATATATACATATATATATACATATACATATATATACATATACATATATATATATACATATATATATACACATATATATATATACATATATATATACACACACATATACATACACACTAATAAAAGGCAAAGCCCTCACTGCCTCACTCATCACTAATTCTCCAACTTCCCGTGTAGGTAGAAGGCTGAAATTTGGCAGGCTCATTCCTTACAGGTTACTTACAAAAGTTAAGCAGATTTCATTTCGAAATTCAACGCATCACGGTCATAACTGAATCCTACTTACGTACATATATACGTCCATAGACTGCAGCTCGGTTGCCGTGTGATGCAGTGTTGCGTCCACCATCCCACGCCTCCCACGTAGTTGGCTGCCTGCAGATATTGCGTCCCCCATTCCCACGCCTCCCACATAATTGGCTGCCTGCCTATATAAGACCGTCCGTCACTCCGGTCTCTTCATTCCCTTCCTTGCTTCGCCATGGTATTAATGTCTCCCTGCTGATAACTGCAGCCTTTTTATTTAATCCACGGCTTCTCCGCTGTTTTATCGTTCATTTATTATGATTATAGTTATTGTGTAGGTATTTTAGACTTAGTTAACTGTTTAGGTACCCATTTCCTTTACCGTTCCAACCGTACCCCCATTAACATGTCTTTAGAGGTGATCACCATTGATCAAAGAACTGTCACTTACCGAGTGGTTTCCATGCCTGGACATGCTGTCTGCCTTTTCCATTCTCTGTGCTACATATTGCACGGCCATATCAGGCTCACTCTTGATATCCGGAGGAACATTGTGTCTTATGTATTGAATGACTGGGATAGGTTCAAGGTGTGGACTGACGACGGTACAGGAGATAATTATACTACACAGGAGCACTATAAGAGTGAAATGCTTAAGCCCGTAACCTATGCTTCTGCAAGTGAGTTGATGGCTGCCGCTGAATTGTTCGGTTGTCGCTTTCAATTGTACCAAAATGGCCAAATATTTTACACCTTTGGAGAACCGCCAATGCCTCTTAAACATCTTACATTCACAGGTGACGATTTGAGTAGTGGACATTTTGATGTTTATGAATGTTTCAACTCTCAAAAGCTGGATGCAAAGTTATCGATGAAACCGGTTGTATGCTTACAACGCTTGACAGATGCCAAATGTCACTACAACATAACAAGTCCTGCAAATACTAACGTAACTGAAACAAACCATGAAACTCAAACCGATTATGACAGCAGCAATCCAAGCTGTGAGAAAACGGTAAAAAGGAGGCGTGTCAGACGTCGTGGTACATTTTCTGATGCAGCTAGACGGAAACAACTTTGTGACGCTGCCGCCAAAAACTCTCAGAAAAATCCACAAGTTCATAGAGACGCTGTCGCTAAACACTCGCAGGCAAATCCACAAGTTCATAGAGATGCTGCCGCTAAATACTCGCAGGCAATTCCACAAGTTCATAGACACGCTGCCACTAAATATTCGCACGGAATGTAACTTGAACACAACACGTCCTCCAAATATGAACCTGATTGAAAGAAATAATGATAATCAAATCCTTGATGACAGCAACACTCATAACAGTGACAAAACAATTACAATGACAATCATGTTACGTTATTTTTAAAATGTTTCCTTTTCTTTTTCATAACTTCTTTAACACACTACTTCTCCACTGCGAAGCACGGGTATTTTGCTAATATTATATATTATATATATATATATATATATATATATACACACACACACACACCGTATATATAAACATCTACATGTGGAAGTGTGTTTGTCTGGCCTAGAAGTGATAGGTGGAGTCAGGGTAAGGGCTCTGCCTCCAAGGAAACAGAAAACTCACTTAGCCGCTAATAACACAAGTCAGGCCAGCACATCAGCAAAACGCAACCTTAGAAGAATGACAAAGTCCCTAGCCACTAACATTGGCAAAACGGTCCCTTTTACTTTTTTTGCTGCCGCTAATGCGCAAGTGATGCGAGCACATCAGTAAAACGAATCCTCCTAGGAGAGAGATGCCCAGAGTAGTTCCTTTCAATTACCTGACATCTCTACATTTTGATTCTTTTCTGACATTTTCAATAGTTTCTAGGAACCTGGGCTTTTTACAGCACATGCTTAAACAGCTAGGAGAGATATATATATACAGATATAACACAGTTTACTGTCAAATAATGCAAAGAGTACGCAACACGTGTTTTGCCCTTATTTGGGCTCATTAGGCGTACACATTCTACTGCACCCCCCGCGGGGATTGAACCTCGGACGTCAGCGTCAGAGACGAAGCCCCTTTACGCTGCAATAAGGGCAAAACACGTGTCGTGTACTCTTTGCATTATTTGACAGTAAACTATGTAACATTCTAAGATCTGCTTCTTGCAACTGAGAGGGCGTGGCGAATGTTTGCCGACTGGCAGACCAACCACATGCATTACCTGGTAGGTAACCACCTATACAATCAGATCGGGACTCAGACCACGGATGCTATGAATACACACACACACCCACAAGGAGGAGTCAAGATAAAGTTAGAAAATCTGATTTATTAGAAAATGGAACGAACCTTAAAAAACTTAATGTAATTTCTCAATGTAGTCTCCACCCTTCTCAATGCACTTGCGACACCTGTCTGGAAGTGCCTGGATTCCAGCAGAATAAAAGATTTTGTCTTGTCCTTGCAAAAACTGGTGCACTGTGTGCTTTTCTGCATTACTCTTTCATTATGAACGACTCGAAAATAAAGATATGTTAATTTCACTGATTTACTTCACAGTCTTGACATCTGGTATAGGTAAACTAAGTAAACTAAGCATTCTTGTAATGTTGTTGACCAGAAAATATTAAGGCATGTTGACACAAGATATGAAGGTAAGTAGATGGTTTTAATCATGGAACCAATATTTTAGATCACATTTTAGTGATCCTGTTACTATCTCTACTGAAGTTCAAACCATTAACAAAATTGTCTAATGCAATAAGCCAACCTTTTCCACTTCACTAGGTGTAATTTCCATCACAGTACATATCACTCAACACTCCAGCTGCCCAAAACTGTGATCATGACCATGGGTACTTATATTGTTAATATTACCAAAATCTAAGTAGGTGGGGAAAAAAATAAAAATAAGACACTGTACTGCTTAAGAGCCAAGACTGGTTGGACATTGTCTAAAGCCAAGAAGGTGCTTGATGAAATGGCAGGATATTGTCCAGAAATGAGTGTGTAGGAGTTTAGTAAGCATTTCAGATTCATTCAGAGGACTTTTACTTGTTTATTTTTATAATTAAAACAAAGACTAAACGATTAGGTTCGAACCTTGACTGTCTTGTTGAGTTTCCCCTGCAGCACAGACTCTGTGGATGAAAGAGCTTCCATCGCGCTCCAGTTTTTCTCACGAAGCTCCTAGTTAGTTCCAAAGAAATACTATTTCAGTTCAGCCAAAACTGAAAGTAAATGATAAAGGCCAAGTCCAAAAGAAAAGAAAAAACAATACAGATGGGGTAGTAGAGTTTGGGGAAAAGGAGTTAAAAAGAAAGGAGATACACAAATAAACAGCCCAGATCTAGGGTTGGTAAAGGGGCAGGGCACATCAGACCCATGTACAAATAGTTTGGAAAAACTAATGATTTAGTTAATGAGTTAGGACACATTCTCTTGCAATGCAAAAAAAAAAAAACAAAGTGTATGGCAGTGATTTATGCATATACTCTTACATGCTAATTCTAACTTTTAAAAGGACCGCAGTCTCCAAAAATCTGGGAGTCCTAAAAAGCAATCATGCTTGCAGGCCTTTTAACTGAATAATTCATATCCCAAACTTCTACATTCCTGTTACTGTTTCCTCAACTTTTTGTCTCTTTACTGAGGGAACTCCAAAGTCATATTTTGTATTAAAGGAAAAGAAAATCCATCACTTATCAAACATGATCTGACTCTTATTTAACCACAGAGCAGGGAATCCTGACTGTTTGTACTATTTTGTAATGAGAATTTGTATTGTGGTATATATTATTAAAGAGAATGTCTGCTGACAGTCTGAACCTAAACAGAAATTTAACAAAACATAGAAATGTACTGGTGGTAGATACCAATTCTTTAAATTTGGAAGTTTACTTTTTCAGTATTTAGTACATTGTGCACAAAGCCTTTCAATTGACAAGTCAATGTACAGTGGAACCTTGGTTCACGAACGTCTCGGTACACGTACAACTCGGTTTACGAACACAAAGTTCGCCAAACTTTTGCCTCGGTTCACGACCACACACTCGGTATATGAACAAGTCAGTTTCCCTTTCGGTTTGTACTTGTTCAGTCTCTCCCTGTGCATTTCCTGTGCAGCGAGCAAGAGACATACACACAGGCAGAGCAAGAGAGACAGACGCTCACACACAGAGGCAGCACGAGAGAGAGCGTGACACACACACACACACACACACACACACACAGGGGTAGTGCGAAATGCAGACACACAGGCAGCGCGAGACAGCGCGACACACACACACACACAGAGGCAGCGCGACACACACACACAGAGGCAGCGCGACACACACACACAGAGGCAGCGCGACACACACACACACACAGGCAGCGCGACACACACACACAGGCAGCGCGACACACACACACAGGCAGCGCGACACACACACACACACACAGGCAGC
>JANRMT010062797.1:37058221-37072264 GCA_026402145.1 Polypterus bichir lapradei
GTGTTTGATGATCAGAAACATTTTGTGTGACAAACATGCAAAAGAATCAGAAATCAGGAAGGGGGCAAATAGTTTTTCACACCACTGTATATATATATATATATATATATATATATATATATGAATGACAGCAACACTGATAACAGTGACAAAACAATTACATTGACAATCTTGTTACGTTATTTTTAAAATGTTTCCTTTTCTTTTTCATTAATTCTTTAACACACTACTTCTCCGCTGCGAAGTGCGGGTATTTTGCTAGTTCTATAATAAAAGCACACTTGTTTTGTTATACCTTTTGTAAAAGTATTTATTTGAAATTTGGACAGTCTTCAAACATTATATACTTCATGTCAGCATTTTGACATTACTATAACAATAAAAAATCCTGTTTTCGTTGTATCCAGCATTTTTGCCTCACATTTCTTGTCATCCTACATTTACTCAGATCTTTGTAGACACGGAACACACATGAAAGTATGTATTCCAAATAACTATATATTATTTACCCTATACAATTCCAGACACCTAACTCCAAGATAGAGACTTCAGTTCTGAGAATTTTGCATTTCACTTGACTTCTGCTGCCTTAGTGCAGGGTGAGACAGCAGGCTGCTTACTGCCTGTGTTGATTGACACATTTGCAAAACAAAGACGCTGATAAGGATGTGCAAGGAAATTTAAAAAGGCTGGGCATTACAAATATTTTCGTAGGGAGTCTAGTGTTAAGACTATATACAAGCAGTTTGTTTATAGAAGTCTGCTTAATAATGGTTAAAAAAAGATTATATAAAAATACAATCCAATATATTAACTGATGCTGCTGTTTCAGGCATCTGTTGCGGCATACCGGGCTGGAGTCACCACTGGCTGCTTGGCCACAGTCATTGGCTGCACATAGACAGCTGATCAAAGACAGCTGCCACCATCTGCGCAAAGACAGCTGATCAAACAACTTCCAGTTGCCACAGTGGTCAAAGTATGCAGCAACAGATTTCTGAAACAGTAGTGCCAATGTAACACATACTGCAAGCAGTGTAATGTGGCAATGCGCATCATTGGCTGCATCTGAAGTTACCGTACCTTGCAGGACTATGCTGTGTAACAGATATGTGAATTCACATAGTGTCCAGGCTCATGGAACATAAAACACAGGAATATGTGTCATAAATAAATATTTTATGCTGATTTATGTATGAAACCATTGCGTTGTGTAAGAGTTTTTTGGAAAAAATTTTGAGCCTTGGGCCAAAATGGGGGAAAAAAAATTAGCCCTGAAAGAATTAAGTAGGTTTGCTTCAAAATGCATAAAACACATCATACTACTAATTGGAATGTTGGTACCATAAAAACTTTACCCTAACGAGTTGATAGACAAATTCGGAATGTATACCTTCTGCCAGCTAAGTACATCTGCTAAATTTTAAAGTGATGCTTGTTCCACTTTTCTGCTACCTTCATGTAGATTTACCTTCAAAGATTCTAGTCGTATTAATTCTCCATGTATACAACACGTGTGATAATAAACTAGTTACTAAGAACATATATAAAAATACTTCTGAAAATTTGTACAAGGGCCATTCTAGTAAGTATTAACCGTTTCATGTATGGTAAGAAAGGAATCCTAAGGATATTATGATATTATACAGCTGAAAAACAATGTTTGTGCTTCTATCAAAATTGTACACTAACTCTTATAAATATACTCAAGAATAAAAAGTAATACTTACGTGGCCAAAAAGTCTTCATTTGGTGCTGAAGTGTTAAGCTTACTCTGTAAAATGAAAAGGAGATAGCTGGCACCTTAGAGCACCAAAAGCTTTTTAGAACATTAACAGTAGTGAAGATGACACTGCAAGCCAGTGGTCATAAATCAGATTCCACCTGGAGTAAAATTCTTACAGAGCAAACACTCTTTTGGACAGAATACTTAATGAGCCGGGCCAGGCAGGCCGAGAACCCAAAAACACAATATAATCACCTTAAAGAATTTAACAGATAAACTCCTTCATTCACTTCTGGACACACTCATCAATTTAGCCACTGATTTATATAACACAATAATACACACAATGTTAAGTGAATTCAAAATGTCAAATTTATTTATATGCAAGATAAGGCATCATCAAGTAAATGTTGCACTAATTTCAATAAAGTATCATCATTCCAAATGAGCAAGCTCAATTATTTGAATAGTTTTTTTCCTCAAAATCCACAGTCAATATATAGAATAACCTTTAATGATTAGCAATGAAGAATCATTCAAAATGCAAGTGATCTTTTAAAATGAGTTAACAAGCAAAACTGTCACAGTCAGAACGTCTTAAGAAGAAAGCTAGTGCAGAGAGTGGACCAAAAGCACATATTTATAATACCATTATTCAGAAATGCTCAGCCAACTTATCTGATCTGCAATGAAGCAGTTGCTTTCAGAGTCCATAACAGAATGAAAGTAGCAGGACATTTGGTGCCTTAAAAGCAAGTGACAAACATTGCAGCAGGAAAATATCCACTCCATAACTCAACAAGAACTAGCAACAAGTGTTTCCCTTCAAACTACATGGATGTAGATATGTAGGTATAAAAAGACTGCATTATAACCATTTACGGCAACATGTTAGTAAATAATTCATAGGTAATGTTGCCAAATGCGTGAAACAGGTATCTCAATTAGCTTTTGACAAAGAATATCCAAAGATAAGTGATAGATGCTGTCAGTCAGGATGATCACTCATCTCTAACCAGTGATGAATCAACAGGGTACACAGACTTTGTGAAACTGTGCATTAATATCCAATATTTGAATGGAGGAGAATTCAGAGAGGATCAGCAGGCACATGATATGGGCGGAGGGTGTTCATGCCACTTTTGCTGTAAGTGTTGCTTTCAAGCGGTTTGCATTCCTTAACTGTAAAAGGGAACCCTTCACATTCACCCCATTCTAGGTGACGACTTTAATAATAAAGTAAAAAATGTGAAGTGATTAATTATCTAATTGGAAATGATTTCCCATTTCTTTTATGCATTGAAAACATGAATTTAGAACCTGACTTGTTTAAATTATCTGCACATACTTGATATTATCAATTCTACAAAACCATCATATAACTGGAAAAATATGTTAAAGTTGGTTTGTGGCAGAACAAAAATGAGGAGCCTGAAATTCTGAGACAAGGTGGTGATATTTTAGTTAAAACAGAACCACTGCAACTATGCAAGTGACACTATATTTTCCACTTTCTATACCAATCTACACTACAGTAACTACAAATACTGTACTCCATACTAAAATTTGGTATTACAAAATCAAATGTCATTTTAATCAAATATTGTGCTATTAATACTTTCTGTTCAAACAAAATGCAATATGGTTGCATATTTGACTTCCTTCAGCATTCACCTCCTTTAAATAAATGTATTGGAAAACTTCATGTGGTGAAGAAAGGATTGGCACACGGACAAAAGCAATGGTTAATGGCCCTCGGAAGAACCATTTATTATCTCATTTCTGACGGGGACCAGGACTAATTCCCACTATTGACCTTGGGAGATGCCCAGCAAAGGACTTAATCTCCTCAGGGGATTTGCCATATTCATGAGCTCTCCTCACCATGCAGTCCATCAACTCTTTCTATTCCAATCTAACCTACCACCCTGTTTAATACAGCATATTTTTGGCACACAAGAATCCAACTCACCACAGATCCTCACCTAGATGTTTTCTCGCTGGTTGAGACATAATTCATAAATGTTCACATGAAATAACCAAGTTAAATATGAAATACACACAACTATTGCGAAATGAAGGTCAATCCAATGAAGAAACAAAAATTAGACTCAAAATTCCACAAGTAATCACTGATACATGAATGCTGAGAAATTACCAGAAAAGGCTGCTTCAAAAACTATGAAACCTGCTAATTTTATTCTGTCCTAAACAACTGAAATACGGGAACAGAGTTGTTGAGAAGGAAACAGATGAGCACTTATTACATGCTGCATTGAATTCACACGGCACAAGTAAATGAAAGTCTACAAACACTATGTCCAAAACTGTAGGATTAGCACCTCCTTTGGCCCCAATCACACTCTATCACCAGATCCTAACTTAAAATTATCTGAAAGCTTTCAGTCTCCAATAAGTTTGGAGATTTGCTACAAGAAAATAAAAAGCAAGACTACTGAATCACCAAGAAACCACATACATGACCCTCCATAACATGGCCTACCTGGACATGTTGTAATGTCTTGTAGTGCTCCTCTTCCAACTGCGTACGGAGTTTTAGCATCTCCTGCTGCATGGCCTGCACAGAAAAAAAGTCTGATTGAGAATGTTAATGACTTTTCAACTTTCTTAAAAAGGTACATTTTTCTTTAGCAGAAAATATACATGCAAATCAGTATTTGAAGTGAAGAAAGAAATATAGGAATAAACTGAACTGAAATGTAGCAAACCTGAATACCCAGTTAGGGGAAAAAAAACTGTAATTAAAATGAATATAATCACTCCTTGTAAAATAAGATTGTATGAAAATGTGATGAAATAATAAAAATGTAAACAGAAGAGTTACACTGTTAACTAGTTTATGTGTGTTCATCTTTAAGGTCACTTTATTTCAAGAACAAAAATCACAAAATTAATCCACTGCATGCTCTTCAAAACCTATTATTGGCTGTCCACCAAAATATTAAGTTGCATAGACGAACATGTGACAAATTTTCTGCGTAAGGCATCCAGTAGTTTAATTAACAGCGCATACTGTAGCGGAGGCGACTGTGAGGTGGGCTGGTGATGAACCGCCCCTTGCTACCCCCATTCATTCTCAATAGCAAGCCTGCTTGTACTGTTACGTACATAGCAGGAAGTTGTCTCTTATCAGTACATCAGACGTGTTGACGACTGGTGCCTTCCTGCTGTGATAGTGTGTACAGTGCTGTGCAGAAGAGCTCATCTTAACCTTTAGTCTTCACCCTTTAACAATGTCTCTGAAACACAAATCTGATGCAAGTGCTGGTGATACAATAAAGAAGAGAAAACCCATCACCATTGAAAATAAAGTAGAAATAATATAAAGGACAGAGAGAGAGAGAAAGGTGAAACTCCATCATTCATTGGCAGAGCACTTGGTTACAGTCAGTCAACAATAGTATTTATTAAAATAATGTACCTGTTCCGACTTACATACAAATTCAACTTAAGTACAAACCTACAGTCCCTATCTCATACATAACCCAGGGACTGCCGGTATATGGGTTACTTAGAACAGTGTGCCTAGCCCTAATAATTGCAAAAGTCAAGAACATAATGCCACAATTCTTTAATTTAGGCATGTTACAATTCAGTTTAGGGAAGAAGGCTCTGAAATGACATGGACAACACCAAACAAAAATAACATTCTAGAGTAAAGCTCAAGGGGAGTGACTCCTATTTTCTTAGTTTTTGCATAAGTTTGTAGTGTACTGTAGATTCTTCCAAAGCCAGACAGTACTATAGAAAATAAATAGTTCATACTGCTACAATTTTTTGCAAGATGAACACTGTCTGATTACATCCATGAAGAATTTTTTTAATTTGTGTGATGTTTCTCAAAAATGATTACCAATAGTAAATTACTACTACATGCACAATATTCCTTTACGTGAAAAGAAGTGATTTGTTCACTGATATCCCTTATTTTGGAAGTAGCATTCTACTAACCTTAATTGCTAAACTGCAACAAGCAAATTCAATTTTCATTTAACATTAGCAGTATGACAGAAGAATTTAAGTTTAAAAAAAACTTCATAGCAAAAAGGTCATATTACTGGTATCCTTGCAAGTTTTGTGTACCACAAACAAAGTATAGTAGTCCACATTCAAATATATTCAGAAGAATTCAAATTTAAATATGCAAGGAAAAAAAAAAAAAAAATCACAAATTTGGGATGAATAGCCCCAATCTGCAACAAGTAATTTTAGATTAAAAAATGGAATGGAAGGGAGAAGAAATGAATGCTGGTAGGGATACCAGGCCATCACACTTGCAGTCATAAAACAAACTCACGTTATACCAATAGGTAGGATTTGGGAATGTAAGAGGGACACAAAAGTAGCTGACGAAAACCCCACACAAGCATGAAGAGAACTTGCAAATCATATGTAGTGTGGTCGCCTAGATCTTGAGCCCAGTCTCATGCTACCATATCATGCTATCCTGGGCCACTGAAAACAAACTGCAGCTTTGCAGCAGAAGGAGTTCACAAACAAGAGGAATAAATTCAGTCTCTTGAGCTCACTTGATTAACTAAGTAGTCCAAATAATCTTCCCCAAAAACAAAAACACAAATTAGAAATTGAGATAAAAATACAGACTAAGATTTCTCCAAACTAACAAATTTTAAGAGAACAGGGTTTATGTCTAAAAAATATTTATTCATCATAGTGGGGGGGGGGGGGAGTAAAATGGTGGCAAATGTGCTTTAAAATAAAGTTTCTTAAACAAATGCCAAATATCCTAACTTGGGCTATTAAAAGAAAAAAGTTAACCATATAAAATGAACCTAAGGTTATAACAGATTTTATACATGCAAACAGAATATAAAAAAATATTTTCACCTATTGTCAAAAAAAAAAAAAACAAAAAAAAAACCCAACATGTGGGAAACACATATCATAAACAGTGATGGGCACAGTATGATACAGCATGAATTACCTCAGTCTGCTTCAACACTCTCTGCTGTTCTTCTTCTAACCGAGACTCAAGCTGCAATTTCTCCTGGTGTATAGCCTGTCCAGCAAATAAAACAAAATCACTCACTACTGAGTCATTTTATCATCTTTCTTATATAAGGAAGCTGGTACATGAATAATTGTTGTGTAAATCCTGGGTTAGATGACAGCACAAAACATAACATTCCACTAGCCCGCAGCATCACTGAGCCTTCCATCTCTGAGTTGCTTCTGAATTTACAGCAACATTTTATTTCCAAAAATATTTTTGTGATTTCCAGAATACATTCTGAATAATGACCACTCTCGTTGTGCTGCACACGTGTCCGCAATGATGTCATTAACAATTTAAGCCTTTATTTTAGACAGGAGGAAATACAAAATCAATACAAGTGGTGCAAATATGAATATTAAATACATTTTCAGTATAACCATAAAAGGCAGTTGCAGGAATAAAAAGCATACACGATCCATAAAAAAAGTTACCTCAATCTGCTGCAAATCTCTTTGCTTCTCTTCTTGTAACCGAATATCAAAATGCAATTTTTCTTTCTGTATGGTCTATCCCACAAAAAACAAACAAAAAAAATGCTGTTAATTCAACCCATACTGTATAAGATAATTGTACTGCCATCTTCTGTAAAAAAGTACAAAAGTTCCATCCATCCATCATCCAACCCGCTATATCATAACACAGGGTCATGGGTGTCTGCTGGAACCAATTCCAGCCAACACAGGGCGCAAGGCAGGAACAAATCCCGGGCAGGGCGCCAGCCCACCACAGGGGCGCACACACACACACACACACACAACTTTACACACTAGGGACAATTTAGGATCGCCAATGCACCTAACCTGCATGTCTTTGGACTGTGGGAGGAAACCCAAACAGACACGGGCAGAACATGCAAACTCCACGCAGGGAGGACCTGGAACGCGAACCCGAGACATGAACCAAGGTCTCCTTACTGCGAGGCAGCAGCGCAACCACTACGCCACCGTGCCGCCCTACAAATGTTCCTTCAATACAAATTAGAGATTTTGTAAAATGAAACCTGGCTAACTCTCTCTGTGTCTTCCCATTATCGACTGTCACAGTTTTACAATCTAGCTGCAGTATAATAACAAAAGTACCTCTCAGCCTTACTAGTGTTTGTAAAACATAATTCCTTTAGATACTGTAGTCTGTGACAGGATTTGAAATACAAACACAATATTCACAAATGCTAAAAACCTCTATTTGAAGAGTTACTGCTAGTGACTGATCTGTTATGATAATTTACACTACACTGTTAACTGGTTGTCTCACTTTTCTACTAACTATATATCTTATCTAAAATAGTATTGTGAGAAAATCATACATTTTACATAAATTATAAATATATATTAAATTCACTTTATAAAGAATACTTGGGGGGAAAAAAATTAAAACTGACAGGCTCTCAATAATGGCATACATCATCAAATATGCTGAACTGTTGCTATTCCTGTAGTTATAGCAACTTTTGAATATCTACTTCATAATAGCACCTTTGCTGTCTATTGGTGAGTATATCATTCACTTTACTATTCTGTAATAAGTGAATTGCAATGAAATAAAAAAAAAAAAAAAGATGGACTCTATACGAAATAAAATGAAAGTAAAAAACATTAGCATAGGTTATAGTTTGTTAACAAATTCATTAGTGTAAGTGTACACTCAAGATAATCTTTAGTATTAAGGAATGTATGACCCTGACCTCCAGGACCTTTTGTAATTTAGAATTATCAGGGCAAAAAAAAAAAATCAAATCTCTTAAAAATTAATTACCTCAAAAAGCACAGATGCCCTCTCCTGCTCATCTTTTAGCTGGGTCTGGAGCTGAAGTTTCTCTTGCTGTATAGTCTGCTCGAGACAGTCACAAAAGCAAATCATCATGACAGAGATCTTTATCATCTTTCTACTTAAAAGCTTAGTTATTACATGTTAACTATAACAAAAATATTTTATTAGTAGCACAGGTTGGAAGCCACTGCAAAGACCTAACCTTCAGCTGCATGTCTAATTTGGCAACCTCTCTCTCCCTTTCTTCAGCCATTTGCTTCAGCACCTGCACCTTCTCTGCTTCTGCCTGCATCCTGAAACACAGATATACCCAGCAAGTAGTAATGTGATATTTCTATAATAAGGAAAGAAATCATTTTACAACCAGAATCTGGTTCTACTAAACCTGAGGACTGGCACTGACATACACAAGAAAATTTAGATACAACAACAAGAAATGGTATTTCTGATTTGTTAACACCAGAGTGAGGAGGAGGATTAACAGGATAACAATGGTATCCCAATAGTTTCATGTACTTTACAGGATCTGTTGTCCCTTTGTTTCCTTATTTGCTCTGAGCAGTATTTTTTTTGTCCAATCCTATCTTCAGGAACTTATCACATACTTAAGAAAGGCCCCTATAAGCACTTGGGTCCATATAGCCTTGACCACAGTTGTCACAACACATTAAAAATAGCTTGCCTTAATGCTACAAGTATCAAAAATAAAATGAGTGAGTTGGAGTTGTATATTGTTGAGCATAATTATAATATTACAGCAACAACAGAAACCAGGCTAAATGACAAACACGGGAATGATTATGACATAGAGGGTTACATGTTTTTAAGAAGGATAAACAGAAAAGAAAAGCAGGAGTGGTCTGCCATTTATGCATAACAGAATTTAAAAGCAGGTCTTATTCAGTTGGATAAATAAGCCACATCTCAGTAAGGATGCTTGGATTTATCTGGAAAGTATTAGAGTATTAGTGTGCTATAGATGAACCACCCAATGAAGACCATAAAATAAATGTGCATCTTTTTAATAATATTCAAAAGGAATGTTTACAGGGGGATAAAGTCAAGGAGGAATTTTAACTACCCAAATATTAGCTGGGATAACCTTGCAAACAGTGGAGTACAGTGGAGAGTTTTTTTTTTAGACATAATCAGTGACTGTTTAACATATGTTAAAGCACCAACGAGAGGGTGTGCCTGTCTAGATTTCGTATTTTGTAATAACCTGGACAGAATTCATGTAGAGATGATTGAACTACTTGGAGTCAAGTGAGCAGAACATAATCCTCAGTGTTTTGGAAGAGCACAGATGCATAGACTGAAAATGTTAACTCTAGTGTGGGAAATTGCGATGTGATGCAGTGAAGTCTAAAACAGATATGTTGGGACAAGCTTTTAAGTGTACAAACAGTCATGGAGCAGTGGAATAATTTAAAAAACGTTTTAAATGTGATGCAGGACAGGTGCATCGAAAAATTTGCAATCAATGGGGAATTTAAAAAAAACTTTGTTTAAGGCACAGAAGACTTAACTCCAATGTGAACTGTAGTGGTGTAAAAGAGTATTAGGGCAATCATTAAGAAGGATATTAGGGAAGGCAAAAGATGACCGAAAGAGATTTTTTCAGTATTTTAGTAGTGAAACAACAGTTAAGTAGGAGGTGAAGTGTAGGAGGGATAGTGAAGGGGAACTGAAGTATTCTGACAGTGAAATAGCAAATGCACTAAACTTGCACTTTTCTAAAGTCTTCACATGCCCAGCTGTAGCAGGGTCTACCAAGAAGGCACTGATTTGGAAATTGTAGAGGAAGAAGTACTGCTTAGACTAAATGGGGTGAAATCAAACAAATAACCATGACCAGGTATTTATCCTCAAAAGAGATTAATGAATAATAAATATACTTGCATATATAAATAGGTCCATAAGTATTTGGACAGTGATACAATTTTCATAATTTTGGCTCTTCATGCCACCACAATGGATTTAAAATGAAGAAATAATTACGTGACTGAAATGTAGGCTATCAGCATAAATTCACAGGGTTTAACAGAAATATCGTAGCAGCCATTAAGAAATGACAGCCATTTTTATACATGGTCCCCCACTTTCAAAGACTCATAAGTATTCGGACAACTGACTGACAAGCTGTTCCATAGCCATGTGTGAGCAGGGCCCTCATTATTTCTAGAACTATTAAGCAGGTAGAAAGTATGGAATTGATTCCAAGTGTGGAATTTGCATTTGGAAGGTATAACTGCAAACTCTCAACATGAGGTCCAAAGAGCTGTCCACACAAGTAAAAATAGGCCATTGTTACGCAGAGAAAACAACTGCGCTGGATGATCGCAGAATTCTTTCCTTGGTAAGAAAAAAAAAAAAAAAACACAAAAACATTTACAACATTTAGGCAAAGCACTCTCTGGGAGGTAGGCCTATCATTGCCAAAGTCTAAAAATCAAGAGAAGTCTTCACGAAAGTAAATACAGAGGACATACCACATATCCTCAAACACAGGACGGACTGATCATAGTTTGGTTAAGGAAAAATAAGCTAACAGTTTTGGAACAGTTTTCGTTTGACAAATGAAATTAACTTCAATATGTACCAGAGTGATTGAGAGAGAAGAGTATGGAGAAGAAAAGGAATGGCTCATAATATGCAGCACACCACTTCATCTGTGAAACATGCTGCAGGCAGTGTTATGGCATGGACATGCATGACAGCCGATGGAAGTGGGTCACTGGTGTTTATCAATGATATGACTGCTGACAAAAGTTGCAGAATGATTTCTCAAGTGTACAGGGCTATACTTTCTGCTCAGATTCAGACAAACGCTGCAAAACTGATAGGACAACAATTCACAGTACAGATGGACAATGATCCACAACATACTGTACTGCAAGAGCAAAGCCAATGCTTTTCAAGGTAAAGAAGTGGAATATTCCTCAAAAGTCAATCAACTGACCTCAATCCAATTGGACATACATTTCACTTGCTGAAGACAAAACTGAAGGCAGAAAATCAAACGAACAAGCAGCACATGAAAACAGTTGCAGTAAAGGCCTGGTAAAGCATCAGTAGGGTGGAAACCCAGCACTTGGAGATGGCCATGTGTTCCAGACTTCAGACAGTCATTGACTGCACAGGATTTTCAATCAAGTATTGAAAATGATCGTTATATCCATGATTATTATAGTCTGTCCAAATACTTTTGAGCCCCTGAAAATGGGGGGACTATTTATAAAAATGGCTGTCTTTTCTAGATGGCTCATACAATGTTGTAATTAACCACTTAAATTGAAATTGTAAGTCTACACGTCAATCACATCTTGATTGCTTAATTTTAAATTCATTGTGGTGGAGAACACAGCCAAAATTACAAAAATTATATAACTGTCCAAATACACGGTGTGTAGAGTACAAGTCAAAGGAGGTTATGATTAGGGAATCCATTCCCGGACGGGTTTATCCATTCCTGGGAATTCGGGAATCCCGGGCTTCCGGGAATGACGCAGTGCACGGGCATCTCAATTGTGAACAGTTTTAGAACGACCGACACTTATTTTTAATAAAACTACCGCAATATGTTGACACCAATAAAAGACTAACCTTTTCTACAGTACAAGCAGTTCATGCTGTCATACAAGTACATGTATCGAGTTCAGGGGTGTCCACACTTTTTCAGTTTGCGAGCTACTTTTAAAATGACCATGTCGAAATGATCTACCTACATTAAAAATACTATATTATATTATATATATATATAAACTGTAACGATTGCTGAAAAGGTAAAGGTTTTGTAATATGTTGAAGGAAGGGAAAAGCTACACCGTTGTAGGACGCCATTGCGGCATCAATGAGGCTATGATTCTTTTTATTTAAAAAGTAGGAAAGAAATATAAGATCTACGGCCACAGTGTCCTTTTAACCAGGGTGCAAAACGAGTTGTAAGAGGATGTAATAAGGCAGTAGTCTGGATGGAATCTGCTTTAGGCATTTGGATTGAAGACTGCTGGAAGAAGAACAAAGGCGGTGCTACACAGTTGCCTGAAGAGGCTCCTTTATAAGAGCTGTAACACTTAGTAAAACTAAGCTCATTGTTATCGGACAAGTCACTGTGTCATTGTTGGTGAGTAACCATAATTAAATTTTCTACTTACAATACTTAGTACATGTACGTACATTTAGTGTCACTGTACACACATTTACTGTATACAATTTTTCTTCCATTGTACGTATTTACAAGACAAGCAAACAATCAAGCACCGAGCAGGAAGCATATCGTATATCATTGAGGAGTTTTATTTAATACGTAATACATGCTCTGATTGGGAAGCTTCTAAGCCATCCGCCAATAACAGTCCCTTGTATGAAATCAACTGGGCACACAAACTGAGGAAGCATGTACCATAAATTAAAAGACCCATTGTCCACAGAAATCCGTGAACTAGCGAAAAATCCATGATATATATTTAGATGTGCTTACATTTAAAATCCGCGATGGAGTGAAGCCGCGAAAGTCGAAGCGCGATATAGCGAGGGATCACTGTATCTTTAAAATAATATTTAGGTTTTACTGTATATAAACTGTGTTTACATACATAATTTCAATGAATCTTACCTAATATCTAAGAGAATATAAAAGGGTTTATGCTGTATAACTGTGCAGGGAATATTTATAAACAGTGCGGGAGAGTTTATAAGGGCTTAAAATATATAAAAATAACCATACAAACATATGGTTTCTACTTCGCGGATTTTCACCTAACACAGGGGGTTCTGGAAAGCAACCCCAGCGATCGAGGAGGGATTACTGTACACACACATACATACATACATACACACATATATGTGTGTGTATATATATATATATCTCTCTCTATACTAATAAAAGGCAAAGCCCTCACTCACTCACTGACTGACTCATCACTAATTCTCCAACTTCCCGTGTAGGTAGAAGGCTGAAATTTGGCAGGCTCATTCCTTACAGCTTACTTACAAAAGTTGGGCAGGTTTCATTTCGAAATTCTACGCGTAATGGTCATAACTGGAAGCTGTTTTTCTCCATTTACTGTAATGGAGATGAGCTTGAACGCCGTGGGGGCAGTGTTTCGTGTGACATCATCACGCCTCCCACGTAATCACGCAGTACATAGAAAACCAGGAAGACCTCCAAAAAGCGCTGAAGAAAACATGCATTATATAATTGAGAAGGCAGCGAAACAATAAGAAGCAAGCGAGTGACATATACAACCATATTCATGAGTTCTGCTACTTCGGAAACAAAGCACGATGTAAACCTACACTTTAAATTAAGTTCATAGACAGGCTGCCGCTGGCGTTTGTAATTTAGTGCCTGCCCATATAAGGCCGTCCGTCAGCGGCAATCCAATAGCAAACTCCCACTAAATATTCACGGGTGAAGGACTGTGCTTATGCAGAGGAAGATGAGATGGTCAGGGTGGTGTTTGGCACAAACTCAGCGAAACTGCGAGAGAAAGTTTTAAGTGCC